>JADDOH010024140.1:0-107728 GCA_016648135.1 Agrypnia vestita | reverse complement strand
GTATTTAACCTCTTTTGACCACTCGATCTCGCCTTCGTTCACGAGTATTTTTACTCGTGGAGGTGGTCTGGAGTAGTGAGAGAAGAGTATGGTCTCCGTCTTGTCCTCGTTTAGCTTTAGCTTCCATTGGCGGTAGTATGCCACCATTTGGGTTAGTGCACCCTGGAGCTGTCTGGAGGCCAGGTCGGGACTTCGGGAGGTGGAGAGTAGCGCTGTGTCGTCTGCGAAGATTGCACGCGTGCAGTTCTGTAAAGAGGGAATGTCGTGAGTAAATATGTTAAATAAATGCGGACCGAGCAGGCTGCCCTGGGGCACCCCCATCGGTATTTGTCTTGTGGAAGAAAATTCACCTTTCACTGAGACTGTAAACTTTCTGCCTGAAAGATATGATTTAATGATCTCGATTAGATACCGTGGCACGCCGATCGAGATCATTTTAAAAATCAGCCCGTCAATCCAGACGGTGTCAAAGGCCTTCGCGAGGTCTAGAAGTGCCATAGAAGTACACTTTTTCCAATTGAAGCCCGTTGACACCTGCTCGATTACTCTAACCAGTTGCTGTGTCGTACTGTGCCTCATTCTGAACCCGAACTGGTCGTCCGGGAGAATATTGTTTGTGTGTGTGTATGCTACCAGGCGAGTCAGGATAATTTTTTCAAGTAATTTACTGATGGTCGAAAGGAGACTGATGGGGCGGTAATTTATAGGGTTGGTGGGATCTTTATTCGGTTTTGTAAAAGGGAGGACATTTGCAATTTTCCAGTGCTCCGAAAAAATTCCGAGGAGCAGGCATCCGTTAAAAATTTTTGTGAGTACTACTATGGCTCGCTGTGGTAGATGTTTGAGAAGTATATTATTTATGCCGTCCAAGCCCGGGGCTTTGAACGGTTTAAGTCTTTTTATGATACGTTTGATTTCTGAGGGGGTGGTGAATTTAATTTCATCAATTTCATCTTCGGTGGGCGGGGCCGCACCGAATTCCCGAAGCGTGTCGGACACTAGTTTTTCAGTATCGGGATCGCCGATCCCTTGTGTCACCTTGTATGTGCTTTCAAAGCCGTCCGCCAAGGCGTCGGCTTTTTCTACATTAGAAAGTGCAGGCTGTGAGCACCCCGGTTTGATGAGTGGTGGAATGACTGTTTTCGCGCGCCTCAAAGCTCTGGTCATTCTCCATAGGGAGTTATCACCAGGCTCGAGTTTTTCCAATTTTTGTTCCCAGAAATCATTACGCAGTTGTTCGATTTGAATTTTAATTTCTCGCTGTAGTGAGTTGGTAAGAGTTTTGTAGTGTCTATCGCGAGTGCGATGATAGTGTCGGCGTGCATTATTTTTGTCTGTGATGAGTTTTTTTATTTCAGGTGTGAGTGGTGTAGTGTACGGCTGGACTACTTTGGCCGGAATAATTGTGTCGCGAGCTCCTTGAATAATTGCAGTCAATAAATCTATTGCATCGGCAATCTCGTGAGGGTGGTTGTAGGCACTTGTGGATAAATAAATGTAGTGATTTATGAATTCTTTATAGGTTGACCAATCGGCGTCCTTGTAGTTGTATTGTAATCGGGGCTCCCTCTTCGCCGCACCATCCACCCGAAAGTAAATCGGGAGGTGATCCGACGAGAGGTCGTCCCCGGTGACAGGTTCCGACAGAAAGGATGCGTTTTTGGTCAAAACTATATCGAGTGTGCTTGGAAATTTACATTGTGAATAGAACGTTGGTTTGTCCGGGGCGAGGACGGCATAATCACGTGTCTCCATATGGGTGTATAGTTTTTTGCCATTTGGATTCGATCGCTGACAGTTCCAATGTGAATGTTTTGCATTGAAGTCGCCGGCTATGACCACTGTAGGGCCGATAGCCATGAGTGTATCAATGTCAGCGGTCGAAATGGCATGTGAGTTGTATGCGGCGATCATTATGTGGTCACGGCCACCTATGTTTAATTTAATAATTGTGGCTTCAATTGATTTTAAAGGTGGTGTAGGTAACCGCGTATGCGGGATAGTGCTTTTAATTAAAATTGCCGGTCCCCCGGCGGGACCGAGTTCGCGATCATTTCGGTATACATCAAAGCCAGGGACTTTGAAGGGTGGTTTGTTAGGTTTTAACCACGTGTCCGAAAGTAGCACAATATCGACATCAGCTTGGTTGAGGCTGGCCACCAGCTCATCGACCTTATCACGGACACTGCGAGCGTTCCACGCGATAATATGTACACCCGAATTTACAACCGCCATTGTTGGTTAAAAAATATTAATACGCAGCGCCGCTGGGGCGCTCGAGAGCATCCATGAGTTCGAGACAAATCATCGCGCGCGAGATTTTATCACTGCATTGGTTGAAACGATCGCGTGAGTTTAACATGAGTCGCATTAACATCGCGAACTCATTGAGGTCCGAGCCCCCAGCTGCGCTGGTAGAACCGATCGGTGGCGATGTATGGAGCTCCGGGCGCGTCGGTCGCGGCCCGGAGGATACTTGCTTATTTATTTGATTAATGGCAGCGGGAGCATCGTTCGAACCCTGAACGACGCTCGACCACTGCCTTCCCTCGATGACAGGTGCAGGCTGCCTCATGGTCATCTGAGGGCGTGCTGAGCTGGGCTGCTGTGCGGTAGGACGGGGCGGTGGGAGACGCGGTTGAATTTTCGCGACGTAAGCGACGCGTTTAGGGCACATTCGGTAGTTTGCCGGGTGGTCACCCTGGCAATTGCAGCACGCGGCTGGCTCGTCGCGTGTCTTTTTTGGGCAGTCCGCCGTCGCGTGCTGCTGCAGGCACTTTATGCATCTCGGTGCATGGTTGCAGTTACGCGAACTGTGACCGAAACTTTGGCAGGAATAGCATTGTGTTCCGTGCTGAAGAAAGTTTGATTTATATTTCTGGAGGGTGACCCTGCAGTAGCATACGACGGTGACCTGCGTTCGGAGTTTGCCCATGTCAACTTCCTGCCCGAAATAGGCGAGGTATAGCGGGTATTCGGATTTTGGAGTAGTCATTTTGACTACTCTGGTTGCGGGGAAGCCTTGAAGTGCCAGGTCCTCTTCGATTTCCTGGACTTCAATCAGGGGCAGGCCTCGGATGACCGTGCGCTTCATGCGCTCGGCATCCGGAGTAAATGAATGGAATCCCGTGATTCCATCATTTTTCAGGCCGATTATCAGCGCCTTTTGATCATCAAGATGCTGGGTTTGGACGGCCGCGGTGCCGCCCTTGGTGTATTTAAAATTGAACGCCCCTTTGACGTGTTTTTTGATTGCCGTATGCAATTGGAGGTGCGTCAGGTCTTTTGTAGGCATGATAACCGGCGGTACTCGGGACGAGCGCGGCGTATTTTTTGGTGTCGGGTCGCGGCGAGTGGGAACGAATTCGTCGAGTTCCTCGGGGAGGGCGGAGAATTGATTGGTGGTTGGAGTGGGAGATGCTGGGTTTGGGCGAGTCCGCTTCGCGGACTGCCTGGGAGTTTGCCACGATGTGGTGACAGAGATGACCGGAGTTTTGAGCGGAGGAAATTCGGTTGGAGTCGCGATGTTGTTGTTGGCGGCGGTTGTGTCCATTGACTGGGCGGCGGCGTTTGCGGATTGCGCGACGACGTGATGTTGTTTGGTAAAGAGATTCAGTTCGTATGGAGTGCAGTTACGGTATGACCCGTCGGGTTCCTGCATCTGCGGTACAAATAGCGAAGCCATGTTAATTTCTAAAAGTTTCGCGAGTTTAGTGCTAATGATCGGGGGGGCCGTTATTACACGGTCCGGGCGCTCCGCGCTCGGACTTGTTGTAAATTGTTTTTTGTTTGTCTCGATCGCGGCGGCGTGATTTTTGGAAAGAAAAATTTTAAAATTGCTTAAATCGTAATATTGCGACTTCGGTACGGTATTCTCCCCTTACGGGGTCGGCTTCGAGTTGCGCGCGCAGCGTGGCACGGCGCACGGTATCGGAGCGGGTTGAAAAAATACTTTTGCGATGCTGCACGGTATCGTAAGAGCGGTATGAAAATATCGACTGGTCGGCTCAAGAGACGACAAGCGAATCATGATCATGAAAAATGATTAAAGCACTCGCGCGCGAATGTAACAAGTTGCTAGAACACTCGCGCAAACTTATGATTGAACGCTGATCTTAAATCCATGTATTCACTAGGGGACAAATCGCGAAACATTCCGCGCGGCATGTCGCTTCAACATCTACGCTCATGTTTCGGGGACCATGACGCGGTCGTTTGACGTGCACACACCGGGACTCGCATATCACTTGTCGCGGAAACAGCGGAAATGTCGCCCGATGAGGTTAGGATGACAGCTGCGTATCTATTTATTTTAACGAGTTTATCGAAAAGTAAGAGGAGAAAAAGGTGGTAGGTGCGAAATTATTTACTGCAAAGAGAAAGAAGGATGAATATTCTGTGCGATCTTCGAATGTCTAACGGATCTTTTGTCAATTTCACTCGAATGACAACAACTGATTTTGACAATTTATTACAAATAATCGGGCCTTCCATAGCCAAGCAAGACAATATTAAGGAACGCTGTTGGCCCTCACATTTTATCATCACTCTTATCAGCCCTCACATTAGCCATCATTTTATTTTTGTATTCACGGTTTGAAGTGTCCCATAAAATTGTACGGCGATGAGTTGGAGAACAATAATTTCGTTTCCCGACATTAATGTCAGTTGAAAGATACAGCGCATGCGCATTCACTTGTAAACATACCACGTGATACTGACACGCAGCCCGATGTCCCCGTGAGCTCGCTCGAGTACCGTGCGCATAGCAACGTTTCCGCGGAACAGTGCGCGACGTTGCAACGTCACGTAGACTCTATGCCGCGCGTGATGTTAAGAGATAATTTGTCCCCTAGTGAATACATGGCTTTAAGATGCAGCCGTGGCCTGCGGGAGTAGAGAAGGGAACGGCCGCTCGAGATCTCGAGAACTCGAAGAACCGCATACTTATATACATATGCATGTGTATTTCAGAGTATGAAAAGTAAAACCTTATAAACCGCTCCGTACACATTCACACTTTGTGTACACACTGTTACGAGCATGTTTTCTTCTTATTGATAATATAATGTAATTGCAGAGCTTCCATCAACCTCTTTTTACTCCCTTTATATTAACTCGTGGCGTCTGCTTGTTTGCTTGCCGGATCGATTTTGACCCTTTTTCCGTGATCCAATCGAGCTGAAACTTGGCAAGTAGACTCGTGGCGACGATCAAGAAGATCTATCAAATTTAGTTAAAAAAAAATTAATAATAAATTATAGTATAATTTCGGATTTTTAGAAATTTTATTGGTTTTTTCAAATTGTCATCATTAGGAAAGTTTGATTAGCAACGGCGGCCCGATAACGTCGCGGAATATTTTCTAAATTTGAATTACTCCGTCGGTATACATAATAGGTACTTCACTACGAATGTCGAAAATGTAAATTGACTGACAAATGTTTTTAGAATTTAATCTTCAAAACATGAAGTGTCTTATCAAAGCTCAAAACATCTGACATTTTAGAAATATATTAAATTACTGTAAGCTTAGTGTTATGTTATATGTTTTAATTCGTCTTTTATTGTTATTATATAATAAAAACTTGGTTTTTATGGGTTACTTTTTATTTATGAATATAATGGTGTAAGTGAAAAATTTTCGATTTACGAATATATACCTAGATATCCAACTAAATTGCATAGAATATTTAATTTTATAAATAGTAAATTATGTAAATTGCTATACTACTTTAATGTTCTTCAGAAACGTTCCCATACCTCATATATACATACTAGCTATGCCCGCGCGGCTTCGCGCACGTAGATTTTTAGAACACTGTTTGGATCGTCATAGAACTTTCGCGAACCTTCTAGTACATTCTCTTTCCAGAACTTTCAAGAAATTCGAATGTACAGGAACCTTCTAGACACATCGACACATTCCGCCACTCAGTTTAGAACCTTATAGAACTTTCGGGAATTTTCCTTCCAGAACTTTCTAGAGCAGGTTTTTCCGGAACCTTCTTGACTCACCGACACATTCAGCGCGCCTATTTTGAAACAATCTGAAGCATTTGCAGCCTTCCCATAACAAAATAATGTGCTACAATGCACATTTTCGTCACCCACTCCCACCTACGCTCAGCCACCCCCACCGAACTCGCACATTTTCAATGGGACACCAAGGGCTATCAACCACCATAACCACCAGGGGGTGGTAGTATCTTGTTGTGAAGAAAACTTGGCGGATAGGGAAACACGGGTTCCTTACATATTATATATATATATAGATATATAGTATATATCTATAATATCTATATATATATATTATATATAATATATTGATTAAACCGTGCATTAGTTGAGTCAATCTTGCATTAGGATGGGGGTATCCAGTCCCACACATGAACCTCGACACAATAATATTTATACTTTTACCCGACAAAATGGAATATTTCAGTATACTAAATCAATCGTCTCTTTCACCGGATGAGGATTTACAAGCATTTGTATTTTTTTTCTCAAATAAATAAATGTACAAAATTTATAAACAAACGTGGGTTTAATTAAAACCCAACCGCAAGTGGCTGAAGGCTGGAATAAAAGGTTAAATGTAAAATAATGGACGTGTTCCCGCCGCGGACAATGGAATTATTAATGCGCGCGGGGCGCTTTATCCCGCGGGAGAGCGCCCGAGCTTTCCGCGACATTTCTGTGCAGAGCTGATCCCATTTCTGGGCTTCCGGGCAACTTTATTTTTGTTTCTTTCGGCCTCTTGGCCGCTGTAAGCTTCGCGAGGGCCATTGTGTGCCGACTTGGGGGGTTAATTCCGTCTGAGGGAATAAATTGTATTTGCTCATTTTTTCAAATATTTGCTCGGGCTGAATGCGCGGCCCGACTCGGAACTGAGCCGCGCTGGCCACTTGGTGAGGGGTTTATTTATCGTAATTGCAAATGCCCACATCGACCAAAAAAGGCCCCGGCTTGACCCATTAAGGCGAGCAAATACAATTATTCTCAAAATAAAATACGAATGTGATTTGAGAGATACTATTTGAATTTAAATGGGTAGGTATAGGTCTATCGAAAGACCATCGAATCAGTGTGTGTAAGCCATGCGTACGATGCGCATTGCTTCGTTGTGTTGGTGTTTATACTAGTAAACACCGACGCAATGAATGCACTGCGTCGTACGCACCTACTAAATTGATTGTTTTTCTTAAAGGAAAATATTTTTACGCAATCGGGAACATCGCGTCTCGCGCCCAAAGACCGACTGGCGACTTTAGCGTCTGGCGGCCGGCTACGCCAAGTGGCTCCAAAACACTGCAGCGGCAGAATTTTGTGGAATTTACAACGCGTTAGAACAATTTCTTTACTGGTACCTACCTTTCCCGTCATCCCGAGGTCCCTCATGATCAGAAATTAGCTATAAAGCTGTTAATAAGTTAACATATAGAATAGTTTTTTCTAGTTCAACAAATATCTATTAGTTCAGTTAAATAATCCAAATAAAAATCTTCCTATTGCGAATAGATAACCACTACACTGATATAAACCATGCAAGACATGACAGTTCACAAATATCTTAAACCCTTTCTTAATAAATACAGGATTCTTATAAAGTTATGAAATAAAATGTATTATATCTTTTGAAATTTGACTTTAATAATGTGTAAATATTAAGTAGGTATGTCAAAAGTTTTAAATAATGCATTAATAATTTCTGACACAATTTATTAGATATGTATTAGCAAAGGGAAAAACTACATTTCAAAATGAAGACTACAACACCAGTTTGAATTGTACGTTACATTTGTAGTAAGTACCGAAACATTACACACTTTATCTACTTCAATAAACTATATGAAATGAACTAATTGTAGTACTATAAAATTGTATATACTACAAGAAGCACTACTTGAAAACTGTTCCACTACAAAATTTTCAAATCCATGGGAGAGGGGCGGGGGGGTTGTTTCAGTTTCCAAAGATTTCTTCATTCGACCACCACAAATATTTCGACAGTTCACACCTCCGTCAATTATTTATTTTTATCAACATCAACTTGACAAAAATATCGGCTAAAAAAGTCACACTTCAATTTCAAATTTGAGTTTGTAGTATGTGTAGTTCACTTATAAACGTGTGAAATGTACATTTCAGTATAATGTAGTGTACTTAGCACAGAGTGGATCCATCACTATTGCGCATACCTTTATTTATTTTTGCATTTCTAACTAATGTACTGGTTGCTGGTCGGTTTAATTCATGAAATAAAATCATCAAACATTTTATCACAATCACAATTTTATCAAACATCACAATCACCGCAGGTAGGTATAGTTTGCAGTTCCCTGCGCGGCCAATTTTTGTCGGCTTTTTGTTTCGCATTCAAAGAAAGCATTTATATGAAATTGCATAGTCTTTTTTCAGGATCAGAATATTATTTCGTGTTAACCGATTTTTCATAATAAGTGTTTTCTTGGTAAACGATTTTCACTGTAGGTACTTGTATTACAATTTCTTACCGAATTCTATTAGAGAGTACCTAAAATAACTGGCTTGGCCCGCGAGTATTGGGATCGGTACTCGACACATTCCATTTTTTTTATTTCTAAGGGGTTTTTGAGGCACCTGATACTTTTTATAACATAGTTTTCGTAACAAACTTTACAGGAAGGGTCACCTATTAAATTTATTATATATTCTTTAAATAAAATAACACCACTTTATTGAGTTTAAACCAACTAGTTTCGGCTTATAGCTGAGTCTTCATCAGGGTTCAGTATACAAAGAGTTATTTTATTTAAAGATGTGTCTCGCCACAATGTGTTTTCTTCGTGTGAATTTTTTTAATTCTATATTAATGAGTTTCTTACAGTACGCTCCATTCGGGACTCACTTTATTATATACAGCTCGAATTACTACTTAGGTCTATTCAATGTATCCTTTTTCAGAAATCTTGTGTTTTTGTGTCTTTTATCCTAAACCTAACATAATATGAAAAAAGTGTAAAACATACATTCGGTAAAATGTACTATTGTGATATTAGTCACTATTTTGAAAGTTAGGTAATAATTCTAGTCACTAGATACTAATTTATAGTGTTTTTTATTGGGTTTTAGTTGTGTGTAAATTATTACACATGTATAACTTCTCATCTCCCGAACCTATGTACAGGTATATGTATATACCTTTATAGGATTTAATATACTCATAATGTATCTAATATATAGTATATTGTGTATATTTTCTTTTGGGATAAATAAGTAAATAAATATATACAACAAAATATTAGGAATACATTATTAGTATACTCGGAATCTATACTATCACGATGTAGCAATATTTTAAATTAAATTTGCATGTTTTACAATATTTTACATTTTTTCGACTTGTTTTTGGACGTGATGGAATTTGATTGGAATTTAATGTGCAATATAATATCGAGCACTCACTTTTCATTAACGAGAGTCAATATTGGTTTCATTGTAATAATAATGCGATTGGGATAATATATACACCGGCAAAATTTAATTTAGCGTACAAAATTGTCATACGACCTCGTGGATGTGATTTCAATGTGAATGGCTGTGTTTACTGTAGTCAAATCATCTGTTTTGGACAATCGAATTGCACTCGACGTATTTATATTGGACAGGACTGCAGGTATTAATTAAAAATGCACAAATTCAAATATGTTGACATCATGAATACCAATATTGAATACCAATATTGTGGATAACCGCTGTTTTGTATTAAAAAATATTCGTATTTATTGATTAATCGTGAGTATTATATGTGGACAGTTTTTGAGGTGATCAGACAACTGCATTCGGTCACATGTACACAGAGACGACTAGACACCAGTGGTCGGGGGTTCGAACCTCGTTTCAGGCGGGTACCAGATGAATTCTTTTTTCACAGAGCAAGCTTTGAGCTTAGTTTGAAAATAGTAAGAATATTGATGTAGCACGTATTGCGTATTCCGTGCACAAATCTTTTTTTTAAATCTCATCTCATCTCATCTTCCTCCCCTTGTCCTATTCGGGTCGGGGACCCGTTGCATCGACAAGGCGCCGTCCTCAGCTTCGATTTGGTCATGGTGCCTTTTATATAAATAATTTTCTCTAATTAATATAATTAATTATATGTAATTTTTGGGAGCTGACAAATTCATTATCACGAATGGGAGTGGATAGTGATGTACTGTCAGCTGAACGTAGTGACCATGACAATAGAAAGGTGAATTTAAATTTCAGGACATTATAAAGTAGAGATAAAATATGTACATATATTACGGCGTTGTTGGCTAATGGAGAAGATTGTGTAGTTAAGATTAAGGTAATTTAAATATTATAATTTTATGTTGAATGTGTGTAAATCAAGAGATATAATTTAAAATGTATAATATCAAGTTGAACTTTAGGACAATTAACTATTGTCCTTAAGCTTGCTGTCCAATTGCTTGCTGCTAGGCCCATCATTTTGTTATTTTTTGAAGCTACTAATGGAAAAACAACGCATTACTAAGTGCATTCATAATATAGAATCTATATTGAAAAAAAACATTGTGAAAGTTCGAATGTCCCATTTTTATCAGAAAACATAAAACCTTTGGTATTTTTATTAAACTTAAATAAATTGAGTTCTGGGAAATAAAGTCACCATATAAGATTTAAAATTCAAATAAAATAACGAATTTCTCGGAATACAAACATTTTTACGAAGTGGTACAATTAAGCGTAATGACCTACTACCAAGTGGTACGCGAGCCAAAAAAGGTTTGGAAACGCTGATGTAGATGATATGAATATAACTGTGTATGCGTTGGATTTATAATTATATTCTAACTTAGAAATGAAACGCTAAAAATGTCTGCAAAAAAAATAGATTAACCTACGAAAATATAATTATCCTTGTATTTCGCCTTAAAATAATTCAAATGTTAAATAATGTATATTCAACATTTCAACACTTTGAATAATATCTAAATTTACTTTCAAATAATCTGTAAACCTCATTTCTTAAAAAAATATATACAATTTGATTAATTTTTGAAGCTGGAAACGGAAAAACAACACAATACTGTACGGCAGATCTGGCACAATCATAATGCTGATACAAAAATACGTAATCTCAAGTTCTCCTTGATTTTTGAAGTTGAAGATCCTTGAAGTTCCCCTCTCAAGTTCTCCTAGTTCATGGTTGGTATTAAACTCCTTGAGTTTAACACCAATCATGAACTAACCGCAATGATCATTTGTCAACAATGTGATTCATTGTGTCACACCGAGGAAACGTATGTAACTTAAAGAGTTAAGGTTGTTGTTACGGTCGTTAGACATATTTAACTGTAGCTGGTTGCGGACATTTTATACGAACCGTATGTTTTTCCGAGAAACGATACTCGATGTTCATGAGGACGACCTTTGCCCGCGGAGGTAGAGGGCGGACTGATTACTGCTTTCGCGTGTAACTTGTAACCTCACCCTGCCCCCTGTCCAGCTGTACTCGCAGCCCCCCGGGTCCGAGTTCGACTCGTGGCCCGGCACCTGCCCCGAGTACGACCCGCTGCACGACCCGCACCTGCGCGGCTTCCTGCGCGGGAGCCGCTCGCTGCGCCTGCCGCTGCTGCCGCCCTGCACGCAGCAGCAGTTCAGCGAGCACCGCCGCCGCCTGCACCAGATCCGCGCCAAGCAGATCAAGATGGAGATGGAGCGCAGGGTAACTCTCTTCTTGGAATAATCCAAGATGATGGTCCCGTTGTTCGTACAATGAAAATAAGTATTTCACTATATAATTCAACGTCTTGTTAATTTAATCTAACTAAAATAATCGTAATCTAAATTAAACAAACCAAACTAATAACCTAACCTAACCTCGTATATTGCCTATGAAATGTCAAAATATGCAGTGCATTTTTCGGAACTTTAAAGTGCAATATCTTATTTAATACTTACTATTTAAACGTAAATTATCTTTCATTTTGTTATTAGCACATTCAATAATATAGTGAAATACTCATTTTCGTTGTATATGCAATGGGACCATTATCTAGGATTTAGCCCTCTTCTTATATCATACTTCTGCATGCTTCGTTCCTCACTGTAATCCTCCCATACCCTCGCTGCCCCATTACTAGTCTCTACGATGCGGTCATTTGACGACGTGTACACACCGGGACTCGCATATCACTTTTCGCGGAAATGTCGCCCGATGAGGTTATGACGATTAGTGCTGCGCGTCTATTTATTCTAATGAGTTTATCGAAATGTAAGAGGAGAAAAAAGTGGTGGGTGCGAAATTATTTACCGCAAACAGAAAGAAGGATGGATTTTCTATGCGATCTTCGAATGTCTGTCGGATCTTTTATCAATTTCACTCGAATGACAACAACTGATTTTGAAAATTTATTACAAATAATCGGGCCTTCCATAGCCAAGCAAGACACAATATTACACATCACATCAGCCTTGTAGTTTCAGCTCAATTAAAGCTCGATCAGTTGGATAACAATCTCGTTTCCCCACACTAATGTCATGTTGAGTGGTATACAGTTACAGCGCATGCGCATTCACTTGTAAATATACCACGTGGTACTGATACGCGGCGCGATGTCGCGGTGAGCTCGCTCAGGAACCGTGCGCACGACAACATTCCACGGCACGTAGAAATGCCGCGCTATGTTGTGCGCGACGTCGCGGAACAGTGCTCGACGTTGCAACGTCACGTACACTCTATGCCGCGCGTTATGTTGAGGGACAATTTGTCCCCTAGTGAATATATGGCTTAAACCATGGACCTAGATGGCTTACAGAAGAATTGATAAGACGACTTGAGGCATTCGAGATGCCGATACTACGAAAGAATACTCAAAATAAGCTGGATGGACAGAGTTACGAATGAAGATGTTGTGTGGGTCAACGTCCCATTTACCTACGAGAAACACGAACCGGCCGAGATAATACAAGTCACCAGTGCCCATCCAAAAACGCCGACAGAACGCACAGATAACGCCAGATCTGATAAATACAAAAACGCTGCCAGGATGGAATACCTACACACAGATAACACCCGATCCTGTGAAATGGAAAATGCTGAGAGGTTCGTTTCCACGCCTGGAACAGACGCTGATGCTGCGATTCACACGAGAGTTTGCACACGACGCCTGGCAACCGTACGATATATAAGCGATACATTGGGATATCAAAGGCAGTTCGTCTTGAGCCTCTTTGACATGCGGTAGCGCTTCTTGTCAGCACTCACCTCGCGCCGCGCCTCTCAAACACGATCTCCATCGCCGAGCACCATTATAACCGACGCTTCGCCACCTGTCTACGAGCCTTCATCGTTACCCACTCTGCGCCTACACTATCATCATCATCGACTGCGTCACGCTACCCACTCTGCGCCTGTCATCAACCATCATCCTCATCCACGCTAGCACCAGCACCAGCTGTTCACCGTGACGTCACACACCGCGCTCAGCTGTCTACAGACACCACAGCGGCACACGCAAGTCGCGTCGCCATACCGCTGACGTCAGACCTTTTTAGCTGAGACACAGAGAGAACTTCATGTCCAATTACTTCATTGTAATCTCGTTCAAATAAAAACAGACTAAATCCGATTGCGCTTTTTCCATAAAGATATTTTACACAACTATCATAAACAGTGGGAGCCGGATAACGGCCACCCACAATGTTATGGTTCGGATGAATAAATAAAAAGTAATAAAACAATAAAAAAATCTGAAAAATTCAATTGCTCGGAAACGTAATGGGATATCAAGAGATGTTCAAAATCCTGCATCTCATAATGCAGGGGAAGATTGCCGGAAATCGAGGCCCTAGAAGGAGAACATTGCGGCTGGAAAAGCTGGACAGTGGTTTAGCCAGTCTACTGTAGAGCTATTCCTGGCCGCAGAAAAAAATCCATGGCTCTGCCATACTCTAGGGGTACGAACATGCCGAAGATGCTTCACTGCGATACCTCGCGGTCGCGGTTTAGCTCGCTACCTCGATGTAACCTCCATGTAAAACAAACACATGCTAGTATATACGCACGCACATGCCGAAAGATACCTCGCTGCGATCCATCGCGGCCTACATAGAGGTTGACCTCGTTGCTTACGTGAAAACAAAATATTTTGTTTTTACATCGCTGCTCGCCGTCGACCGTGATGCAATAACAAATGGAGCTGTCATTATCATTAAATAGCAAGTATCGACATCGAGGTAGCGAGCTAAACCGCGACCGCGAGGTATCGCAGTGAAGCATCTTCGGCATGTTCGTGCCCTAGGGTGCGTCTACATCGATGCTCGCACCTCGAGAGCAAATATCTAGATTCCTCTGAGGCTTGGGCATCTACGATTTCTTGATACCGCGAAAAAAGTGCGAGAAACCAAAGCATTAATCGATGACGCGTCCAGGATAGACAGCGTTACATTAATATCGAGTCATAAAGAAAACATATTTCTTTATATACAAACTTACAAAATTGCCCTACCTATTATGTTTTTTTCGCAAAGCTAACGTTGTGTGAATGCCCCCGCGTGAAAACGAAATAGTAATTATCGGAAGAATACAATTCTATCAAGTTCTGAAACCGACTTCACCCATTGTGTGTAATAAACCACATCGATTGATTTCAGGCTAGAAAGGAGAATCTAGCAAAAACAATGGTCGACCGCATCAGGATCGAGCGCTGGGATAATGTGTTTCTTTAATATATTGTTTGGCCTTTCGTGGAGAGAATTTATTTACAGAAAGGTAATGGAACGTGAGGGAGAGACAATAATGTACTCCTTTATTTAATTTCATGTTGATGGTGTATCGCAACAAAAGGTGTATCCACAAACAAATTTATTCATATATAAATTATTTTCATATGACTTTCTTTCGAATATTTATTAGATTTTAATTAATCATACCAGAAAAATAAACCGGTACTACTTTTATTATTTTGAAACTAAAATAAACCATGTAGGTAGGTACTCCTTTATTTAATTTCCTGTTGATGGTATATCCCAACAAAAGGTGTATCCACAAACAAGTTAGTTCATATATAAATATTTTCATTTGACTTATATTCGAGTATTTTTTAGATTTTGAATCAGTCATGTCAGAAAAATAAATTATGAGTCTGAGATAATTAATTTCGACATGTGCTTTGACAGGACAACATGGCAAGGGACGCCTTGCTGTTCCATAAGGTGGAGGAGGAGAAAGAGAAGCGAAGGCAAAACTTCATCCAGGAAGAAAAAGCCAATGAAAGTATGCGCAGGATCATGGAGAGTCAGGAAGAGGAACGAAGGGAAAAGCAAAGGGAGTAAGTACATGCTGTATGGGGTTGGATAAGGATAATTACTTGGTTATTAATTATCTATAAGTTTTTTATTTTATTTATTTATTCATCGTCATCTTTATCTCCTTGTTATAGTAGGGTTGGGGGCCCAAAGACTCGACAATGTGCTTCCATTTTCCCCTGTCTTGCGCATGAGTAAACCAGTCGATTTCTATTCTGTTTCATACACTTTTTTTACAAAAAGACTGTCAACAGATCATTGTTGACCCTAATAAATGGTCCCTAGGGTGACATTAAAGTAAAAAAATAAATATTCTATGAATATTTTGAATATGATTACTAAATAAAAGAAATAAATTTTTGTTGGATAATGGTCCAAATTATTTAAGGATGCTCTGTAGACGAACATGGTAGATTGTATTATGGCGAACACCACAGAGATCACTTTAGAACTAAGACGTACACAGGGTGCCTGGTAAGAGCAACGTGCTAGGGAGTGGGGGACCGCAGCGATGGACTAGCGCGCTGTGGTTTACCAATTCTATGTTCTGTGGGTTTGATTACCTAGCCACCTCCCTTCCAGGTTGGATGTTATCGCTCGACCAGTCTAAATTACATCCTGACAGGACGGGCTCCAGACACCACACCTTGAGCCGCAAAGTACCTAAACTGTTTAATCCATTGTCTTTATGGCCTGTACATTAATCTTGTATATATGTACAGGCCATAAAGATCTCTGTCCATACCGTCTTGTATCTTATTGAACTGCCAAAACCGATTGCATAGCCCATGCGGCATATACAAGTAGTGAGTCAAATCATCTCTCCGACCATTCTAATAGATAATTAGTTTCCATTCCAACACTAAGTTTATTTTGAATTCCAAGATTTTCCTGGTTTGATTGACTGGTACGCCTAACTACTCTTCTTCTTAACCAAATCCACAGGAGTGCGTCAATTCTCTTCCGCACACAGGCACTCCATTTTTTACTGTTTTGAGAATGGGAAAGACGAATAATTAAAGACGATTCCCATCTTTGTATTTTTAGGGAAGGTTCGTTCAGGGAATGAAAGAGTAATATGATTATTTATGTTTATTTCTTAACCGGAGTTATGGGCCTACCGCACGCACAAGTATCACCACATTTTGCATGCGCATGCCGGTTGCACCGTGCACAAAACACCAACTACACGCACGGTGTTCCGTGTACAAACGTGCGTGTAGTTGGTGTTTTGTACACGGTGCCCCGTTTACAAACCGGCATGCGCATGCAAAAGTGTGGTGATACTTGTGCGTGTGGTAGGCCCATTAAGCTCCGGAACAAGGGAAGATATTCAAGTTAAAAGTAAAATAAGAAACAAAGAAGTAGATATCTCGCGGCGCAGGTCCACCAGAAGTTATGGTAGAAACCCGACTGGCGCTATGCCGTCCATCTTCCCAGGAAGACATCTTGTGTTCCCGTTGTTTGTTTACGGGCGCGGCGGTTTAATCACGTTAAAGTAAATAAACTGCGATCGCTAGGTCGGCCGGGTTGGCACAGAGTTGGACTTGTACCGCCACAGCACTCCCCTCCCAGCAGCTTCCTCGATGGGTGGAGTGGGAGCGAGGAATACTGCGAAGTTGGTCGTTCGGCGCTTCGCGATGTTCTAGTTTCCGTTGTGTTGCTTATTACCTATTTTTATAGCATCACTGTTCACTTAATTTCACATATTTCATCTGTCGGCTTTCAAAATCGAAAAAAAATCACGTCGGGGTCACCACTCAGGGAAGTTCGGTGTTCGTGGAATGAAATAGTCATTTGATCCTTTATGTTTATTTCTCAACCGGAGTTGAACTCTGTGAGCAAATGAAGATGCACAGGTTACAGGAAACGAATAAATAGATGACGCGTGGCGCACGGCGCACGTCCATCAGATGTTATCCCGATTAGCGAGATGTCGCCCAGAAAGGCACCCTTTGTTCCCGTTTATTTATGGGCGCGGTTTTTTGATTACATTAACGTAAACAATCTGCGATCGCTGGATCGAGCGGGTCATGATATTATTCATACAAGGGATTCGTTTCATTTTCGAACGACTCATCTCTAATTCGTAATACTACCATGCATGCCTTGTAAAACAAACGCCATAAAAAAATATCAAAAGGATAAGTATACCTACATTTCTTTATCATAGAATTGCAGTAATGCTTTTGCTGAAAGCATCCTTATTCCGCATTTGATTTGAAATTCATTACTACATGCATACTTACTCTCAATGAACGATAAAATAGAGACTGATATATTTAGGAGGCATAGAGCCAAGTGAATTGTAATCGTTCGAACAAATGGGTGTTCTAGACCCATTATTTTATTAAAGAAGTTAAATACACTGCTGTATTGTTTAGGAGATAAGGAGAAAGAAGGACAGAGAAATCATAATCAACATCTGTGCTCGAAAAAGAGTTTGAGTGAACACGTATATGATTCAAATAGACAAAGTGTAATTATCTGTAGGTAAACAATAAAAAAAAGTGTTAAGTAAAAACATTAAAAATGACCAGAATATTTAAATATTGGATATGGTTGTTAATCGGAGATAAGCGTCTCCGTATTATAGAAATATATATATCGATATCGAAGCCGGTCGACATTAAAGAAACCAAAATTAAAACAAAGTTAGTTATTTGTTTAAATTAATGTTCAACAGTAATTATAGAAATAATATTTTCTTTTAAGATTACAAGAACGTCAAAAACATATGGAACTCAGGATACAGAGAGTCAAAGAGATGAAAGAAGCCAGACGACTAGAAGTGGCAAGCAAGGCCAGGGCTAGAGAAGAAACTATCAGAAAGAGGGTAGAAGCCAGTAAAGAAATAGCTATGAAGAAAAAAGTAAAGAATCTCAAGAGAATGAGATTGGCAGACATAAAATTGAAGAGGAGCTTGCAACAGGCGAGGGACAACAGAATAAGGAAGAGAGAAGAAGAGGTAAATTTATTTTTCAGTCTGTCTTTTATTTTAAATTAAGTTTTAAATTGAGTTTTTGTACATATTATTACATTGTTTTTAATATGGATATTGAAGATATTAGAAAATGTTGTTATGTTGTTGTTAAAATGTATTAATTCGATCTAGAGTGCTTCAATATTACAATTCAAGAGTGCTTAATCTGAATCAGACTGCAGAATTTTTGTATAACCCACTATTTTGGAGAGAAAAGGGGTTTTGTGCCAAAAAATAACAATATTTTTGCCCTTTGCTGAGCTGCCCCGTTTGTACGGAAAGCAGCGAAATTTGGTATACAATAACTCACTGAAAAGTTCTGAAAACCTGTGCGAGGATAGCGACAAGTTTCAGGCACACATTCTTCGCAGATGCTTGATTTTTCATATTTTATCTAGCAGAGTTTCTTTCATCTAGCAACTAAAATCTTTCTAAAGTACCCTTTCACTTTTTAATCTCTTCTACCAATCTGAATCCAGGGTCGAATGTAGGTCTCCCTTTTTTTGCTTTCTACAGCCCCCTGTTGCGCTTTGCATTCAATTTTGCCCATTAAATTATCTGATCATCGCATCTTGGGAATTCTCGCAGACAAGAATTATATTATAGTTAGTATTTTCCCTAATAATGAATTGCGAACTTTAGTTTTTTTTTAAATAGAGACATGAACTCGGAATGTGTCGCTTCAATATTCTTACAATTTTCGTGTTAAGCTAAATGTTACTACTATGAAAATAGGACTAACTTACTGGTGACAGCCATAGCCAACAACAAGCTACTCGATCCAGCACTATTTCAGAATTATTTATCAATCCCTTCACTCCTGTAATGTTTCAGGATCTGCGGCGGTGGAACGAACTTAAACGAACCCAGGAGGAAAGACTCCGCCAGCGAGCCGAGATGATGAGAGCCTACACGGAGCACCTAAACACCCGCGTGGCCGAGGACCTGAAGGAAAAGGCCGCCACGCAGAAGCAGAGAGACCGGCAGCTAAAGGTCATCCAGATGACTAACATGAATTCCTGGGCTGACAAGGAGAGAGATTACGCCCGGGAACTCCGCCACAAGCTGGTAGACAAGTGGAGAGCCAAGGTTAATGAAATAAGAAATCATCATTTAGAATACAAACAATAATAGCTGCAAAATATTTACTACGTTATAAGTTCTCTTCCTGTCAAACTAAATACAATGCAACATTCAATAAATGTCAAAGTAAAACCATTATAAGATCCTTCTTCTATTTAAGGGACATTCCCTTTTCAATGTGACTCTTCATCAATTCCTCTTCTATGCCAGGTATTTTACTTTTCGGTAGGTTCCGCATCTTCTCCATTCCATCATAATAATGAAATCTTTTTTCGGACATTATTTTTCCTTCTTCTTTTTATCTCTCCTTCTATGAGGTTACGAATGTGCTGTGCTGAAGCATATGATCCAAAAAATGTCTGCGTTGTGTAACAAGACAATATGCGTATAACTGTATTTTTGTCTGACAGCAACCACAGCCCGCCTTAAGGAAAGAAAAGAAACCGTATCCGCCACGGGAGCTGCTGAGAGAAGCGGCCCAGAGTGGTGTATGTGGCCGGAGCCCGTCAGCCATTACCCTAGACCGCGCTGAGCACTGGTTGGAGAAATGGGAGAAGACAGTAAGTTTCAACAGCGTTATTCCCGATAATTTGTCTACCCTATGTTACCTTTGCTAGTTTACCAGTTTTTTTCATGTAGCTGGTACACAGTAGAGATGAGTAGTTCGCGAATTAGCGACACTGTATTGCAGACCAGTACTTAACCCAAACTAGGACACACCCTGATTTCGGCACAGTATTGCAAGCTGAAACTTAACCTTAACATCAACACTTACTCATCACATCAGCCCTGATGATGGACCCTGCAATGGGATCTAAAACGTTAGCCATAGAGGTCAGATATACACGGCAGAATATTCCAGAAAACTGCTCACTGAAGATTGTGAAAACCTGAGAACATTTTTGATGAAATTTTCAAAGCATGAAAACACTTTATGGCTTGACATTATATTCAATTAAAAATAAAATTAAATATGTAGGTACTTAGTTTTGAACCACTTATTAGTATATATTCGTCAACTAGTTTCGGTTGGTCTCAACCTTTATCAGGACAAGTATAATATAGTCTATTGTACTTGCCCTGATGAAGGTAGACATAAATTATTTAATTTTATTTTAAATTTAATATTTTTGATTAACTTTGAAACTGATATGACTTGTATGAGCCATTGAGCCAAGTTAACTTTATCATTCAATTGAACTGGTTTTTTCGACCCTTATTGATGATAGTTATTGGTGATATAGTACTAAATATTCTACTAATACACTATCATATCCTCGGAACGGGCCTTATCCACGTCTAGTACACTGTGGGCCAACCAGCTACATTACTGAAACTCTTAGTCCAAGTTTTATTGTGAGATCAGAAGACCTGAATTAGGAACGCAGAAATTTAAGTGAGTATACACTTATAGTAACGAGGTGTATAAAAAGCTACTGTGAACCTTTTTCTCTCTCCTGATTCTGGTCCATTCCTCAAATTTCTTTCTTACGAGAAGTACACATCTAGGTAAACTACAACCACTTTCAATTTCTTTCCCAACGATTCTACTACCTTCACTACTCTTTCATATTACATTATTTTCTGATTTTCAGTATTCCATAAGCACTTTGATCGTTAACGTTACATTCTATCAAATAAACCCATGAGTATGATTGCAGCCTGTACCAGTGAGGTCAACGTTAAATGCCGTACTGGCCAGGGCCGTCCTGGCAAATACGAGGAAGAAGGTTGCCAGCATGCTGGGCGTAGTTCACAAAAGAGCCCTCGTGATTATTAAGAATAACATTACAGCTTTGGCTCAACCTGAAGCCCCGAGGTACCTCTCAAAATGATTTGTTTATTTAATCACTGAATAGTGTATCAATATTATTTTTTATGTTGATTCTGACGAGCAATGTATCCAATAAATAAACTTTCAAGAAAGGAGAAGGAAGGCAGCTGAAAGATTTCTCTAAATAATGAGTCAGAGTGACATGACAGTAATATTAATGACTCATTAATAATATTAGTAGCTCATGACATATGCAACAAAATAATCTACAAATTTTTAACACAGTTGGAGTGATGTGATGTGATGTGGAGTGATGGAAAAAGAATTTTTTCATGGTTAAGTATATTTTTATGCGTGAAAAATTGGCCCAATAAACTTACAAGATAATCTTCTTAGATTTTCTAAGCCTGCCCGAAAACTTTGTATCAGCTATGTCGGGAAAAAAAAAATTCTTTTTAACATCCTTCATTTTTGTCACACTGTAGTATTTTAATATATAAAGAAAACAGTTTACTATATGTTTTTTTAATATGCATAATGTTTTTCTATTTATGACGGTATAAAAGCAAAAGCAATAATATCCAAAAAAATGTTCTGAAGGCAGACACCGAGGATAACTAATTTAGAATGTACTGAATTCTTCATTTTATGTATCTATCCTTTCCAAAACCCTATTTTCTATTAGTGTATAGGCTATATTTTCTATAAAAACTCAAATTCAGTACATTCTATATATAAAAGGAATAGCATGTGCTTAACACAATCGTTTCAGTGGAAAAATACGCAAATATAAAGGGTGCAAATGGCAAAAGGTATACATAAATTTACTCCTTGTTCAAAATGCAATAGACAACACTATATAAATGACTGCACTGTTTCTGTATCTTTAATTTTTAGCGAAAGTTCGGAGTTCGTAGAATGAAAGAGTGTTTTCTATTTTTATTTCTAGAGGTTGATGTTTTTTTGATGATTTTTGATGATTTTTGATGATTTTTGATGATTTCTCCCAGGGTTAAGCTCCGGGAGCAAATGAAGATGTACAACTAAGGGCCGGTTGTTTCAAGTTGGATTAAAGTAAGCGTTCTTTTTAAGCATAGATTTTTACGTTCTCCACCAATCAGACGATCCGTTTTTGTAAAAATCTAAATATCTTAATCGACCGCTTATTTTGATCGAACTTGAAACAACCAGGCCTAAGTAAAGTAAGGAAATAAAATAACAAACAAAGAAATAGATAATGCACATAGGTTTGCCAGATGTTATGGCAGATACTCTACTGAAAACGTAGCTTTATTGTTCTGTCTGCCTGGAACGATTTTTTTTTCCAGTCTGTTTACTTGGAGGTTTAATTACACTAACGTAAACAAACTGCGACGACCAGATCAGTACAAGGTTGGACAGGTTCTACAGATTGCTACAGATTCTTTATCTCCGCGTTAGGTACTCTTCTATCACTTATTATCACGAATAGTCGGAATAAAAACAAATATGTATGTATTGAGTTTCATTTATGCACAATATGCTCAGGCAAAATAAAGAGGTTATATTATTCAGTTACTACGTTATTGTCAATGTCTTAATCTCTAAATCAATACCCAATTAATTTAGAGCCCTGTATTCAACAATTCAGGGCAACAATTCAACAACAAATTGATAACTTTTTATTAGATTTTTGATAATGACAATAGACAGTTGTAGAAATGTGTGTATATTATGAATGAATGAAGTTTAACAAAGTTAATATTAAATAAAGACATTGCGATAAGAACTACTACAAATTACCATTAAAAATGTTGGCTTTATAATAAAAAAGAATGTTGAACAATGTCAATCTTATTTATGTACATGTACAGTTTGACATACACCACTCGGAAACTCTTGCTGTATCATCAGTCATTGATGCTCTAATATTGTGTGACATTTTGCAGTGAGGATCCTAGAAAGAGTAAATCGAAATCAGTGAAGCAGAAAAACACAAAAAAACAAATGGTAAGCCAGTTTCTTAAAAATCCCTGATTATTGCTATAATTTATTGAGAGCATTGATGTTTTGATGATTTGTCATGATTTTTGATAGTGGGATGAAGCCCAATTACTGTTGGGAAACACATCCGGATTCTCTGGTATGAGAATTCGGATGTGTTTCCCAACGCAGTACCATGCTCCCTGGATTATGAGAGCCACCGAATGATTATTACAAGCTGAACAAAATTCACATCTTTCTCCAGAAGTAGCATAAGTGAAATAAAATTAATATAAAATAACTTAGTTCATAACTAATTGAGTCAGCTGTTTCTCCTTTGGGCAGCATGAAATCCGAACGTATAATTTTGTCTTCAGTTTCTTTGATTATTTCGAGATTCATTTTTTTAAATCGGCAATGTTCGAGTTCCTAGCACTCGTATGTAATAAAAGCACATTAGTGTCAAGCGTCACGAAGAATGTGGAAAAGAGGAATGAAGCATCTTATGGCGTGGTTGTAGTATATCCCTACCACGCCAGTGATTCTGGCATGGTATGCAAAGTTATTGATGCTTAGCTAGACGACAGATCGGATGCCTTTACCTCTAAATATCTGATTGTACTCACCCCGTCTGGCTCCCACAGGTACCACTATCGCGAACAACTCTGCCAGGCGACGTGTGCCAAATAAAAGAGTTATTACATTTAATTGTGTATTCAATATTTACATATAATATAAGTGAATTAAGTTTAAGTAGTATTGCATTATGTCGCAGAACTAAGTATTGGATGCGCGGTAGGAAGTTATATATAAATTGGCGCACTCCCGAGAATGGAATAGTCTGAACTGGCGGGCGGTAGCAGAGCGAATGAGGTCTGCTCCCCGGCGACTGGGTGTCTTCCGTGCAGTAGTTAGATTTGGAAGAATCTCCTGTCGAGCCGCTTCTATTGGCCCTGAGATGTCGCAAGTTTTGTCACTCAGGTCCGCCACAATCTGAACCACCCTGAAGTGTCATGTTTATAGGAAGGATTCAGTTGTTTAGAATATTTTGGCAGTTTTCACATGCTTTGCTTATTTTTAACGATTCTAAGCTGTCCATTTTAGATTAGAATATTGCGAATTTTAAAAATAGAATTTCAAAATAATCAATGAATCCAAAGACAATAATATATTTAGACTTTGTTCTTTATTTATATTACACACCACACAATATCCTACTAAACAAGAAACCCAATGTGCAATATTGTGATAAAGTTAATTTGAACATATGTCTAATATTAACGAAATATGATGTATATTATATTACAATAATCAATAATTTCAGTGTTTTTATCATTTTGTTTAATGTAAAAAAAATTACTCAAACAGAATGAACCAATGCTGACGGATTCACAGCGTAACTTATTGGAAGACAAACGGGAGTTGCAAGAAGCAAAGTCTGAGCTGGAGAAGGCCCTGGTACACACCCGGAGGGTTATGACGCAGATCATAACCGAACATGTGCAACGTGGGCTGGACCCAGATGCGCTGGTCATCACCACTCTGCCCAGATTCAGCAAAGAGCCTGGTGAGTTATGTAATACCTAGGAACAATAGGGACTGTTGGAGAATTAACTTTGAACTTGTTTATTTTAAGAGGACTTCTCTTCAGTTCTTAGCACTTTTCTTTATACGATTTTAATGTTGTCATTTCCTTTTACCTTGCACAAAACCGACCTATGATACGACTTACAGTTATATACACATTATTTTAACTTTGCCATATACGTGTTTTCGAACCCAGCTTATATGCTCTTGTTTTTTGTCTTTAATGGGAGTCCAGTAATGCCAAATTTAAATAAATTAAAAATAAACTTTTTCAAATTTAAAAAAGAAAATCTGCCTCTGACCTGCTTTGGTGACTTGTCTAGAACAGACAATGCACACACAAAGTGGTGCATTGAGACACTAATTAAAATTAGGACATTTTTAATTTTCCTAGTATTTCACACACATTTGATACATTTTTAAAGGGCATAGTTTTTTTTCAATAGAATAAAATTGAATAAAAATACAGGTGTCTCATAGCTAGTAGCAAAAACTTCGGGGGAGTCCTCTTAATTCAATTTTGAATAGAAAATATTTTTTCGCTTTGAGTGAAAAATCGACAGTTATCAAGATAAACATCAAAATTTGCATTTTTTTAATATTTCTGACTTATTTTATTGTAAAACGTTGGACTATCGCAATATTATATCAATAGATCTTTATTTTTTTGGGTGCTTAAAAATGAAAATACAGAGATGTTAAGGGTGATTTAATATTCAAATTTTCAAGAAAACCCTGCTCTGTACCACATGAATGAACCGCTTTACCTCAGCCTCCACACATTATTATTTAGATCTATTCTGGTTTCTTGAGATCGTATTTCGGATAAATACATTTTTTTGGAAGCTGTAATTTATACCTATTTCCATTTAATCTACGTTTTATGTTATTATATTAATCTGTGAACTAGTTATTGCGATCTTAAACATAATGTTCTCTGCTATTGTTTGTGTGTTTAAAGTGGTGTATAGATTGGATTAAATTCAAATAATGCAGCATAATTTGGAAGCTTTATCAATGTAACATTTAAGCCTAGATGTGATAAAAGTAATCTACAACGGACATAAAAATGTTCTCAGATTTTTACAACCATCCAGAATCTTCTGGTTAGAATTTTCTTGTAGAATTGGACTGATGTCATCAGCCCTGATGGTCAGGCCGTATACACATGGCAAAATATCCCAGAAAACTCCAACCAGAAAATTACGACAGACAATGGTAATAGATAAAATTAATATGAGCCTCAAAAAGAAAATTTTCAACCATCATTCACCTTTGGGTACTTGGGTTGGATGAAAAGGGTAGAATAAGAAGATGAAACCATGGATACCAGAGATTTGGATCAAATCACCAAAACAGAAAATCATCTGAGATGCCAATATAGAATCCCCACATTTGAAAAATGATCATTAGTGCTCAAACATAATTTGCTACAAAGAATATCACATTTATATCAAGTTATATATCTATCCTCATCCTTATATGTATTACTTGTCATTAGTGTTTGAACAGGATTGTTAATTAGAAAACTTAATTCTTAAAATTATATAGCATATCTTTCTAATACTTGTAATATGAATACAAGTCTTCTGTGTATAGTTTTCTAGGATATTCTGCCATGTACATGTGACCTCTCTAGCCGACGTTTCGGATCCCATTGCAGGCTCTCGGCGGCCAGAGAGGTCACATGTACACGACAGAATATCCCAGAAAACTATACACAGAAGATTCTGAACGGCTGTTAAAACCTGAGAACATTTTTAAATACAAGCCGCTGAATGTAAAATATTTAGATTGATAATGCCCTCATAAGGCGAAACGCGTCTAAGAAAATTAAAAAGGTGGAACTTAAAAAGCAATTGTTTTTATTTCCATTATGTGATTATTTCCGTGTGAAACAATAAAGATAAAACTACCATATAAATATATTATGATTTCAGCACAAGTGACGGAGCACGAGCGAGGTTTGGCCATGCTCGTCTGCCACACGAGGGCCAGTGACATCTCCATCACCACCGATCTGGTGAAGACTGCGGCGGAGAAGCTGGCATTCTTGGCCCTCCGAAAGATACAGAAGGAAAAAAGCTAAACTTTATCTGTTTCGACATTACAGACAGAAAAAAGAATATATGATTACATTAAAAAAAATTTTAAAGTTATGGATTCTCCCGGTAAAAAACAGGAAGTTACAAAAACACACAAATGATTAATAAAAAAAGGCAATGACAAATTTGTAATTTTAAAACGCGTTATCAGCTCACTGTGAAATGTTACCATGTAAATATCTTTGTTGCTTGTTCCAATTTTACGACTTTTGATAATATATGTAGTTTGAGAAACAACTTGAAAGCAGTTGGAGTTGGAACTGTGTATTAACAAAAAAGTAACAAGTTGTCCTGCAATCCCAACACAGCTGATAATATAGAAATCTACGATGAAATTATTAAAATTATTCTAATATCTGCTATGAAACCATTTTGACAATGCAGTAATAAATTTAGAATATTTTAGAAATACATTCCAAAGATTCTGAGCACAAAAACACAGAAAAACAAAAATGATAAAAAATATCTCAAAATAATTGTTTCAAGGAATAAAATTAGGATTTATTACCGGATCATCTTCCTTCACCTTCAAAAGATAGCAATGGATAATTTTAAACATGCGTCATTTCCTGAGGTCCCTATTTATAATTTATGCAGTGTGGCGGTATTGTTATAATGACCTGTGCCTCACTTTGGGATTTTGTTTGCAGAAACTACTCCAAATGTAAACCATCCAAAACTTGTGTCCTTAACTTGCACATAGTTACAGACTTCAATTTTATAATCAAATGTTGCTTTTTTATATTTAAATTATATAATTTTTTTGATTATATTTTTTGTATAGTACATATTAACAAATAATCCCTTCCCATCATTGTTAACTACTCGGCTAAATATTTTGAATTAGTTAATAAAGAATTATTTGAAAATCAAGTTTTAATTCACACTTCATCACTCTTGGCAATACCTCAACATTGTTACCAACGAACTCCACGATTTAGGACTTGCCCCACACCCGTGGTGTGCCTGCAGCCGGGTGAGGCAGATGCCGGAGCACATCCTCTGGAGTTGCGTTTTGTTGAGGGATGCCAGAGAAGACACGATAAACGATTTAGAGGTAACAGATCGGGACTCTGTATGGAACTCCGATCTACTAAGCTGTACAAGGAACCTGGAACTGTTTAGAGCTTTTCTACGGGTGTGGGTCTCCGGGTGGGAGAGGGGTTGAACAGCTAGTAGGACGTTAACGGATTATTGCTTTTGCTGCTCCTGGATTGTGTGTACCATAGACATAGACAGCCATCACAATCACAATGCCCTGCTGACGCCTCATCGCTGTCCTAATATGCACACATTGCTAACTATTGACGCAAGGAAAATATTAAAGTAAAAAATGATGGGCCAACACAAGGAAATGGTTTGCCATTCTCAGTAAAATTCCCCTGATTCAACACATATCTAATGCAAAAAAAATTATTACATATTTCATTTTAAATTAAATGTTCTCACCCCTATTCCAAAAAAAAAAAAAAGTGTTATAGTTTTATTCTTATATATCAAGACTTTAAGATGCAATCATTTATTTATTTTCTTTTGGAAAATATATATCAGTATATATATCTCTTGAAATTGGTATCAATAAGATTGTGAGTCCTGTGGAAATACAATATTTATTAAAGAGTTAAGATTGTTATTACAGTCGTTGGACATATTTAACTATAACTGGTTGAGAATATTTAATATTTTATTATATATTTTCGGTTCGCCCTCTACCTCCGCAAGTAAAAATCGTACTCCTGATGACGTTGAATAAGAATTCAACAAAACGTTGAGAAACGTCGTTCATATAAAATATCTGCAACCAGTTACAGTTAAACAATATTTATTCATCATCACTCTTGACTCCTGGTGGCTCTTGGCCTCCTCAAGTTTACCTCCACTCATCTCGGTTTTGTGCCAGCTCTCTCCAGTTCAGAAACTCCAAGGTAGATGTGTATTTGAGGACGTTATCGCTTAATTTTGGCCTTCCTAAGCTCCTTCGCCCTATCGGTCTTGGGTTCAGCAGAGACTTTGGTAAGCTTGATGCTCAGTCATTCTCTCCACGTGACCCAGTCACCGAAGTCTTCCCAGTTTTATAAATTTTGTGACGTTTAGCTCCTCAAACAGAGTATAAAGTTCATTGTTGTAACGTCTGCGGTTTTTTTTCTAGATCCGGTCCAAAGATATGCGTCAATATTTTCCTTTAAAAAAAGTGCTCACTCATTCCTCTTAGTTAGTAGACCTCTTTCCATTTAAGAAAGACAATCAAATTAGTATGTGTAAGCCGTGCCTACGAGTCACATTGTTTCGTTGTGTTGGTGTTTAAGAGTATTAACACCAACACATCAATCAAATCATTAGCTGTTGCAGACTTTGTTGGGATTTCAAATGCTACTGTCAGTGTAGTGTTGTGGGAAGTATCCCAAAAATCCGGTGCAATTGAGAAATTTTAGGTTATGTTTAGTTTCCATAGAAAAGATATATAATTCGCCTCTGACAGCTATAAAAATAATATATATATATATATATATATAATCATGTACGACATTGCAATATTTACGGAGAGTCAAAATAGTTTTATAAGATAAGCGTCGATTTATAAATGGATATTTGATCATTCGTTTATAAGACCGGCCCTAAGACACATTGTTTCATTGTGTTGATGTTTACGGTTATAAACACCAACACAACGAAACAATGTGCCTCGTACGCACGGCTTGCACTTGCTAATTCGATTGTCTTTCTTAAATGGAAAGAAGTCTACCCATGTCTCAGCTGTGTAAGGACTGGTCTAGTAAGCGTTTAAGCGTCACAAATTTATTATGGCTTTAAAATGAAAAATCATGTTGCAATTTCATCACTTTTTTATTATTATCCCATATTTCTTTAAAATACAAGGATGACGGGACTCTGGCAAAATGAGCAAACAATTTACTAAGACAAACTAAGCGCTATGACAGAAATAAACACGTGTCCTTAAAAATATTCAAATAAATACTTGCAGTCACCGCGTGCCCAGCTTGCCCCAGTAAAGGATTTGTTCAGTGGTCAAAGTGAGATATACCTTCGTTATTACAGTTACATAGAAAACAATCTAAATAAAATGTGGATTTTCCTCTACAAATTATTACAGAATTCCGGAATGTATCATTATACTCCATAAAAAATATACATATAAAAATTAGTCAAATAAAAATTATTTATTTAAAAATAAAATAATCTTCGTATCTTGTACACCAGGGGTTCGGAAACTTGGAAACGACGGATCACCCACTCAAAATTATCTAAATTAAACTCCCCCCAATATTATGCACATTTATTGTGGTTTTAGATAGTAACATTAATTACTTGATAAATTTACTTTAGATTTTTAAAACAAAAATACACAATGTCATTCGAAGGCGTGCTAATTTTGACTGTCCCTACGTAAGGACATCTACAAAAAAATTGCATTTTTGTCAATACTATCAGACTTTCTGTAGAACTGCACTTCTGTATTTTTCGCTAGAAATATCTTGTAATATTGTGAGAATTGTTTTGAATGTTTCAATACAGCAGTCAATGGCCCGAGCCACAGTTTGCAAACCCCAGATGCACACAATCAACATCCGCTAATCATCCATTACTCGATAATTTATTACTTTAAATTAACAAAATACAACATCGGTAAACCGGGATTCGTAATATTTTTCAAAAATGATCTGCCTCATAAAAAAAAATAAGCGAATTGTAAATTTTAATTAGTATGTTTTAAACATCTAAAATACAAAATCCACGGGTTTAAATATTCCCATTCATCAAAGATAAATTAGCCGGTAATATTATTTACATCTCTGGGTTGGAGTACCAAAAAAAATATTTCCTAAATCCGTCAAGAAAAAGTATTTTAACAAATAGGAAAATATTCCCACACACGTGAGGCCGATAACACACTAATCCTTCAACAGACTACTTAGTCCTCTAGATGGATACACTCGCGGGGCCACTTCGCTGCGGGCTCTATCGCCGTTAGCATTGCTCGTTTATTATTTATCTAAGAAAAGAAAATAAATTCGTAATGTACAAAATAGTTGTGTAATTGCGAATACTTTCTAACAATTAAATAACAAAAATGATAATTATAGACGTGTCATTGTCGCGCGGCGGGACATATAGGCAAGTACCGGGTGGTCACTACACTACAGGCTGTGCGGGAGACAACTTGACACTCGTGACAAGTCGGCTGTACACGACACACTGTTGAGGTATTCTTTCCCGACAACAAAATATTTATGAATAATACCACATCATGAGGCTAGAATTCACTCCATGAAAGAAGAATGAAATGTTTGTTTATATTATAATACAAACACATGAGTCAGTGGGTTACTATATATAATTATATACATACAAAAATCAGCTGATATTCAACAATGTTACATTGAGTTAAGAGGAAAGTTATTATTAAGCGCATGATACTATTAATGAGGTGAAATTGTAAGTTAATGTAGTAATTTGTGCCAAAATAAACTACATATATACATACAGAATTAAAATTAAATCAAAATATTATGTCATCACAATGAATGCAATCGATGCATGTCAGATGCAATCACAAAAACAGATATTTAAATTGTCTGATTAAGAAAGTATATAAAATAAATCCGCAAGAAGAACTACGGAGCAGAAGCGACTACAACTAGTGATGTGACGTAGTAAGGAACAAGCATATACAAGGCAGAGCGACTTTATTGTTTTAATATATTTACGTGTGTCTTGAAATACATATGACACATAAGGTTAAACAGTGATAAATTTAATGCTATGAAAATTGTTTAAAATCTTGGTCGTTGCCGAGATATTAATTCAGTACAACAAGGAGCTTCTGCCCTCCATTCCTCATATTGATAGTTCATTCAGACTCCGAGGAAGGTGGATTTACACACAAGGCGGGGTTAATGGATACGTGAAATTCATCACCACTATATTTTTCACTATTATACACATAAAAGTATAAAAATCACAAATAAACAATTTGGCCAATATTTTACATACCAGAATATTAGAGATAACTATTCTTACAGAAAAAACAAAAGGATTGGAATAGCTTCTACGACTATTGCAAACGAAAGTGTTACAATAACACCATCGACTCCCGAGCACCAGGGCCCGTGCGGTGTCTCGCCGCTCCGCGGATACTTTCCGACTGTCGACGTGCGCAAAGTATTAAATACTTTTCAAACTGAAAATATACATGTTTTTACATATTACTAAAATTAAACATTACTTATTTATAAATGTTTTTAATAGTATTGCTAAAAATAAATGGCATGGTGTAATATCTGGGGGTTCCTGTTTATTACACTGTTTACACTGTCCACTGTGTTCACTATCGGAGTTCACTATACTAAGCATCAAATGGAATAAACAGTTCACTATGTCTCACACACTTTGGACACTGTCTTGTCTCGTGCCGCTGACACTCGCCCCCTGCACCGCGACCTGCGCCGCCCCCTCGGCCCTCCCGCGCGGCGCCAGGGTGCACCAGGTCAACCTAGAACAATAGTTGCACCAATGTTAATGACAGATTATATAATAATTCACATTACACCTATCTTTAAGTCAGGAAACAAAGGTGACATTACTAACTATAGACCGATTAGTACTATCTTTTGGAAAGATATTGGAGGCTATTTCTTATAGATACGTATTCGTTTGTGGTCAAATTTATAAATCGTCCTATTAGAGAATTCAAGGAATATACACCGATTTCAGCAAGGTGTTTGAAAAGGTGAACCGTCAAATTCTTTTGTCAAAAGATCATGCTGTGGAAATCCATAGCAATTTGCTAAGATACATCAATTTTACATTTCTCATAAAACACAATTGGTGACCCGTAAACGAATATGATTCATCTACAGTTTCTATTAAACCAGGCGTTCCCGAGGGTTCTCATCTTGGTCCTTTGTTCATATTTTCATTTGTCTTTTCTTTCTTTATAAATGGTTTGCCGAGTACATATTAGAATCTATTTGTCTATTAATGTTGATGATTAAAAAATTTATTCTACCGTTCTTAGCCTGGAAGATAGACATCTACAAAGAGATCTGGATGAATTATCAAACTGATGTAAAATAAATAAAATATTCCTCTTTTAGATTCACTAAAAACAAAAAAAAATGTTTACATACTGGATGATGTTCCACTCGCCAAAGTCAACCAAATAAAGGATCTATCTGGGTGTCACACTAAACTGTAAGCTTACTTTTAGAGACTACTTTTATAATATCACAAACAAAGCATATACGAAATCGGGATTTATAACAAGCATTACTCAAGGCTTTAAAAATTCTAAAAAATCTCTATATGTATTTATAGAATCTAATCTAAAATTCTATATATCACTAGTACGAAGTATCTTGGAAAATTCGTAAGTTATTTAGACACCTTATTACACAACACATGTTGCAAGAATCGAAAGAGTGCAAAAAAGTTGCTATGTATTTTGTTCTGCAGAGCTTGGTCAACACAAAAAGCTACGAGGATCATCTTGCCTTTTTTATAATGGACAAACTGCATAGTGGAATCCTGATGGAATATATCCAATATTGCACTGCTACATAAGCATCAGTGGAGCTATTGATTATCTTTCTTTACTAAAAGAGTCACTCTCATGTAACATCCACTTTCTTGACAATAACCTGAACCCATAGAATAGAACACATATTAATGCACCCAATATTCTATTAGTCTCATTCAAAATTAAATCAATAATTATTGATTAGAGCCTTTTCACAAAACTTTGATAAATATCCAGAACCAACCTGCGGGGGGCTCATAATTTGTGGTTACTAGTGAGCCAGGTGAGCCCCTCGTACAGTCCGTCTCCCGAAGTGGCGCATGCAGGCTGCACATACCAGTTGCGGTCCCTGATGCGAGTGAGGCCGAGCTTCTCCTGGATCTCGTGAGGCTTCATCGCTACAAAATTCATATTATACCATTAGTCCAACAAAGAATATGAAGAGGACGCAGATTTGACGCAATTCATCCACTAAACTGCAGGGCCACGCTTTCAATTTACTGGGATTCTCTTCACAGGATATAGAATGTGGGATTTAGGCTACAAATTAAACTTTATACAACTGGATTTTTTAAATTTTTGATGATATTTGTTTCAGCCGATTAAGATCAAAAAATTTCAGAAATAATTCAAAATATTTCAATACAGTGTATAGTATTACTTCAAGATAGCTTTGCAGTTATTTCTCTTAAATAGAAGCATACGAAATATTAAACAAAACGTTTTAATGAATCAAATCCGTGAACTATAGAATTGTTAAATTTATTAGTGTAAGGAAGGAGATAGCTGCACACTCAGAAAAAGAAATGATGTTACCGTCTGGGAGGTCCTGCTTGTTGGCAAAAATGAGTATAATGGCGTCTCTCATCTCACGATCATTGATGATCCGGTGGAGCTCTTGGCGGGCCTCGTCTATCCGGTCTCTGTCTGCGCAGTCCACCACGAATATTAGGCCCTGGGTTCCTGGAATATACGATTGAGACATTAATGGCTAATGATTATGTTCCTTTTGCCATATTATATCAAAAGAGACTTAAAACATCAAACGGATCAAAACATTTTATAAAAAGGAATGCGCTAGAACATACATCAACAGATCTCATGAATCCTGGAAATTATTATTGTTCGCTAAAATGTAATGCAATTTGACAAAAAAAATGGGTTTAAAGGATTATGACAGGTCGACACACCACTTTTAAATCAGCCTAGGGTTATAGTATGCCCTCCAAAAATAATTATAACCTCGGCTATGCAAACTGCTCATCTACGTGTCATAACGATAGCAAAGTGAGATCACAGCTTCTTCCTTTACATTACAAAATAACTGTGTGATATATAATACGTATTGATTTGCAGGTATAGGTCTTTTTATATAAACTTGCAATTGAGTTAGTGTGGGTACAGTACGTAATACGCACATTGTTTCGTTGTGTATACGGTACGAGAGGGGTGTGTCCGTAAACTTAACGCAACGAAACAATGCACGTATTACACACTGTACCCACACTAACTCAATTGAAAGCTTTTATGAAAAGACCTGCAGTGAGAGGGGTGTGTCCGTAAACTTAACACAACGAAACAATGCGCGTATTACTGTACCCACACTAACTCAATTGAAAGCTTATATGAAAAGACATGCAGTGTAAAGAAGACAAATAAAGCAGTGGTATTTAGGTAACTGGCGCTTATTGATGTAGGTGTAAATATTTCATTGTGACTGAGTGATAGTTTCAGTCTATTAAGGAAGCAGACAGTGTATTAATCAATTTAAAGAGGTAAATGACTGCGCTGAATGTATGATGCACCAAACAATACTGTTTGAAGATAGGATGATTTTCAAAAATACAATTGTTTAGCGTGTCCTTTCAATTGAGTAGTGGTTATAAGCAATAGTAGTACCTGTGTAATAGTGCCTCCAGAGTGGTCGAATCTTGTCCTGCCCCCCGACGTCCCAGACATTGAACTTTACATTCTTATACGTGACGGTCTCCACATTGAACCCCACCGTCGGGATGGTTGTCACCGATTGGCCGAGCTTTAATTTGTATAAAATAGCTGAAATATGCATGTTAAGGAAAAATTTAACTCAATATTAATGTAAACAGTTACCGATTTTATTATCACATTTTATTAATGTGACATAAGTATTTTTCTTTTAGGTAGAAATACAGTTTTGTCAGACTGTATCGAGATATAAATAATTATAGTATAAATTTTGTATGTGTATTTTCTTTTCTCTTAGATTTAGGTATTCCTATGATTTAATTTAAATTCTTATCTTGATTTTGTGTGTATATTTTCTTTTCTTTTTATTTTCTTTTAGATTTAGATTCTTTAATTGTCATTTTTTATTACCACATAAATACCATATGAGAATAACTGCCACAGAACAGCTTTTACCTAGTGTGGCAGTTATTAGTATCTTGTATAAACTAATGTAAATGTAAATAAACAATAAATAAATAAATAAAAAATAAAAATATAAATAATTATAGTATAATTGTGGATTTTTAGAAAATTTAATTGATTTTTTAAAATTGGAAACGATACAAATGTTTGTGTCTTATCAAAGCTCAAGACATCTGACATTTTAGAAATATATTAAATTCCTGTAAGTTTAGTGTTATGTTATATGTTTTAATTCGTCTTTAATTGTTATTATATTTTACCAAGAAAGGGAGTAGAATAAAAACTTGGTTTTTATAGGTTAGTTTTTTAGAATTATATACTAAAATATGTTACAAATAACATTTAGATTTGGTAACCCCAAAGCAATATGCAATCGTATCTCTTGCACTTAAAAAAAACATAAATTTGAAATTTTTTCAACGTAACCAAGTTTGTAAATTGCACAGCGGACCAAAGGCAGTCGCCCCGAGCGGGATGTTGATTAAAAGGATACTAGTCTTCCCAGCGGCGTCCAGCCCCAGCATAAGAATTCGCATCTCCTTGTTCCCGAAGATCTTGGACAGGAGCTTGCCCATGGTGTCTGCTCTGCCCCCACCGCCGCAACTGGAACAATCAAACCGTTTTAGATTAGTATAATGCCAGGGTTCTAAAAGTACTTAAATATTTTTTTTACAAGCAGTGTTAAAAAATTCTGCTCACTTCAAAAATTTAATATATCTACACGCAATCTCATAATAAGGTGCAAACTCATATTTCTTTATGCGAAGGCAATGAGTTTCCGTACAAATATACGCTAAGTATGCTTACGTTACTTTTCTTCTAATGCTTGTCGGGGAAACGTGACAACATCTCTTAAATGTGTATAATTGTCAATACACCACAGCGCAACAAATCTTTTCACAAAATGATATACATATACAGGGTGTACCAGAGCTAGCAGCAGAAACTTTGCCGGTAGATTACTGCCTACGTTGTGAGTCTAAAATGTTCAAGCAACCATGACCTAATATCAATAGTTATGGAGATAATGCGACATCAAAGATTACATTTTTTTTTCAATATTTATGACTTATTTTTTGCAAAAAGTTGAACTATCATAACAGTAACTTATATCGATTATGAAAAATTCATTCGCTTCAATACAAGTCAAACAAAATAATAAAAACCTTGCAAAAATTAAAAAAGTTTAATTTTACGAGGTTTTTATAATTTTATTTAAGTTGTGTTGAAGCAATAGAATTTTTCATAATCGATACAAGTTACTGTAATGATAGTTCAACTTTTTGTAAAAAATAACCCAGAAATATTGAAAAAAAATGCAAAAGTTTAATATCGCATATCTCCATAACTATTGATGTTAGGTCATGGTTGCTTGAACATTTTAGACTCATAACATAGCCAGTAATCTGGCAAAGTTTCTGCTGCTAGCTCTGGTACACCCTGTACTCATTTTTTTAATAATACCTACACATTTTATTTATCCTCTCCAACACATCACTCGAAGGCAAGAGTCTCACATATACCCCCCACCCCAATAAGAGTAATTATATATTTTTTAAATGTGGATAAATGCGTCAGATCCAAAACTGAAAACCTAATTACGTCTTTTGCACCTAACACTCATCACGACATTACCAGGAACTTGGGTTAATTAACTCTTGAAGTGCCGCATTTACATAAAACTACAATTAAATGGCCCAATGTGAGGGCCATCATCTTTCTAAAATTAATAAAATTCTCACAGAGAAAATGTTTTTAAATCGGTTGCAATGCTGGAGAACAGAAAAATCAATATATATTACAGGACAGAGGCGTTGAATGATGGCTCCGACAGAACTATGATCCTCTCTCCTTCAAATATCAATAATAATAATATTTGGATAATTTATATAAGATAAGGAGCTAACAACTAGTGGCTAAAAAACTTATTTACCTATACACTGGATGACATGCAAAACAAAATGGAATTGACGGTTAAAACTATAGTTACCTTCTCAAATCTTTCACTACAATTGGACATAAAAATCAATGAAAATATTTTACATAACTTATTCGACAAATAAATAGCTAAAGAAATTGCTAGAGCACACAAAGGTTTGACTAATGACTAATAAATGACACAGAGATCAACTTTGTGAGGTCCGGGAAGAAGAGAAGGGAAAAACCAAAATTCTTAACTTTTTTTTATTTTATTTTTTATTTTTTAATTTTGAATTTATTTATTATTAAATATGTATAATATTTTTTTACAATCATATATAGACAATGTTTACAAATCAATATTTTTTTGTGTGTAATATATATAAATATATATATGTAACAAAAGTAGATTCTGGAATATCTCGTGTTTTCTGTAGATGGTCTCCCTGAGAAGACCTAGGCCGACGTTTCGACACGGTGTCACGTGCCATTGTCAAGGCTAAACGGCACGTGATACCATGTCGAAACGTCGGCCTAGGTCTTCTCAGGGAGACCATCTACAGAAAACGCGGGATAGTCCAGAATCTACTTTTGTTACATACAGTAGCGCTCACGGAAACCTCAAGCAAAACATATATATATACACATATACCTCACCAAAAAAAATTATGATTCTTGTGTGTGGTGAGGGATAACCACTTACAATCATAGGTATAGGTAGTGTAATCTAATTAAATAACAATGAGAAAGAAAGAAAAGAAAATCTAATATATCAAAATCTTCATTAATAATACAATATATAGAATAAACAGTCAAGTAAACAATAATATAGAATAGGCAGTCAAAAGAGACCAAACTAAATCACAAAGTCAACTCTATAATAAATGAGAACCCGTTCGGGTTCACTGGGGGAATATGCACTAAAGGCGCAACCGCAAAACATTCACCATCACTTTATTAATCAAAAATTGAAAAAAGTTTTATTAAATTAAATTTTAAAAAAGGTTTTTATTATTTTATTCAAGTTGTATTGAAGCAAATAAATTGTTCATAATCGATATAAGTCACGGTAATCATAGTTCAACTCTTTGCAAAAAGTAAGTCAGAAATATTGAAAAAAAAATGCAAACTTTGATATTGTACATCTCCATAACTATTGATATTATGTCATGGTTGCTTGAACATTTTAGACTCATAACATAGGCAGGAATCTACCGACCAAGTTTCTGCTGCTAGCTCCGGTACACCCATGTTCAAATTAACATCGTAGGTACGCAATAATTTTCCAGGATCTCAATGGGCCGGACCTACTTCGCGAATTGTAGACTTGTACAAAAAGCCGCGCATAAATCTCGCGGGAGGGAAGGGGGCGGGCGGGGCGGGGGTGGTATTCAAATTAGGCGACAAATCAGGAACGAGCAGGGATGCCGCGGGCCAACCCTTTTTTATAACTAAGCCGAGAAAATTCAATTAGGACATAAAATACATAACTGTATTCACTCAGCCTACTGCGCACGAGCGCGTACCTAGTACGGCCAGCGGAACTGCAAATAACGAATAGGATTCCCACTTGAGAATATCAAATTTTTTTTTACTCCCTTTCTTTTGACTCGTAGCGTCTGCTTGTGTGGTTGTCTGCCGAAAAAACTTTGGATCGATTTTTTAACCATTTTCCCGTGTTCCAATCGAGCTGAAACTTTGTAGGCAGGCTCGTGGCGACGATTAAAATGATCTAACAAATTTTCGTTTAAAAAAATTTAATAATTATATGTAGTATAATTTTGGATTTTTCGAAATTTGAACGATTTATATATTATTTAATTTTCGAGCCCGACGCGTGGAGTAGGCAGGAAACCTGTTTCAATGAGAACGGGAGCATAATAAAAACTTGGGTTTTATGGGTTAGTTTTTACTCCCTTTCTTGTAACTCGTAGCGTCTGCTTGTCTGCCGAAAAAACTTTAGATCGATTTTTAACCCTTTTGCCGTGATCCAATCGAGCTAAAACTTTGCAGGCAAACTCGTGGCGAGAATTGAAGAATTATAGTATAATTTTGAATTTTTCGAAATCGAGAAAGCGCGAAACCTGTTTCAAATAGTCTTACTTGAGCTATGGGTCCGATCAGTCGGCTGTATGTTGATAGAATATAAAATTGGAAACAGTACAAATGAGAAAGGGAGTATAATAAAAACTTGGTTTTTGTGGTTTATTTTTTTTATGATTTACGAATAGAAAAAAATTAGAAGAAAAGTATTTATATCTCCAACAACAAACATTATGTCGAATAATAATGAAACGTCGTTCGGAGAAGTCGTATACACTTTTTACGGGCAGACTAATTTACAAAACTCTGACCAAAAGATTCAATAAAGGATTTAACATAAGGGAAACAGCGCCTACAAAATCTATAGTTAACCAGAAGACATTAAAATACCGCGCAAAAAATCGATAGTGAATAATAGATCGCAAGATAAAAGCTGGCACGAACAACACATTCAAAAAACGCGATATGAATATCAAATGATGTAGGTATGCGAATACCGTAATTTTTCCAGCTTGTACCAGGATACTTGTGGGTGATAGTAGTAGGAAAAATCCTTAAGATTTCCCATAGTTCTCGAAATAATAAAACGAAAATTATCGGCTTCAAACTTTTAAAAACGAGTCGGAAAAATAAGTCGCAACATTTTGAAAAAATGAAAAATGGTGATATTTTATTGACCGAACGCGCGAATAACGAGTTTCTTCGTGATCCAGTTTAATATTAAAATTATAAATGAAAACATTAAAATGTCAGCACATCACGAATCGGCGATTTAACGGAGAACACCTGCCTACCTGCGAAGCGCGAAAGAGGGCAATTTTTGTGATTTTTTTAAAGAAAATCTATATAAATTATAGTATTTGTATCATTTCTACATGAAAGTTCATACTTTTAAGAATATGTAAAAAAAAATTATAAAAAAATATTCAACATAGGCGGAAAATTCTTAGGTTTTATCGACTGCTGAAAAAAAGGTCTTCGGCGGAGACCACTCCCATTTCATCTGTAATCATCAGAATAAAAATTTTTAAAAAACATTATCAAAATTGATACTATAATTTAGATTTATGACAAATGGTGGGCGTTTGAACTTAAAATAGCGTTTTTTAAGGATAAATTCGGGTTTATTATGCAGATAAAAAAAAACAAGTCACTTAAAAAAAACTTACGACAAAGACTAGATAATTATGTATAGAATAACCACTAGAAATTTCAAGTTGATCGGTTCAGTGGTTGCCGAGATATTTTGGGCACCGATTTTCAAAACGTGGTTTCTAGTAAAACGCGTTTGAAAATTGAGCATTACTCGTAGATATATGAAAATAAACAAAGGGGTGCCACTATTATCAGCTATAACTTTTCAGCAGATATTCTTAAGACCTCCAGCTTTAAAAAATTGCAAAAAATTTAAAAATCGATTTTTTCAAAATGTCTAGGTAGGCTAAAAATGTTCCTAGGCTTTCACGGCCGTTCAGAATCGTCTGTGTATAGTTTTCTGGGATATTCTGCCGTGTGTATGTGACTTCTCTGGCCGACGTTTCGTTATTGCAAGGCAATACTCAACCTACACTTCAACACACACCCGTCACATCAGCCCCGATGATGGACCCTGCAAAGGGATATATACACAGCAGAATATTCCAGAAAACTATACACAGAAGGTCTAGGTAGGCATGCCCCTTAACTTTACAAATTACACGTAATGTTTAAACGATTTTTATCGTAGGCGCAATCGAAAAATAACTCTGGTCGAACGGCAGTAAACAAATTAAAGCGATCGTGTCGAGCAGCAGAACACGACAGCGCCACGATGAAGACATCCGGTGGAGGGGAAGAGCCGCTCCGCACGCCGCGGGAGGGTGAATGGGCCCGGAGTGGTGAATGGACAGGCGGCACCGTCGTGAATGAAGTTACGATTCATCGCGGAGCTGCGACAAGTTGGCGCCCGGCAGCTGCCAGGTGCAGGCGGGGCTCTCAACGCTGGCGGACTCCGGATTCAGACAGATTGCAAGAAATTGAGATGGCGCACAAAGCGCGTACGGGGGAAGAGCGACCCTTAGGTCTCGTTCAGACACGCGATTTGTGGCATGTGTTCAGAGAGCCACGGTTAATAAGCGAATTGTGCGCGCGAAAATAAACGTCAGTTTGACAGCTCCGGTGCCGTTCTCCATCTTTGAATATCAGGGATAAATTCGCTCATTACTTTGTGAACGACGGCCGTGTTCCATGGCAAGACACAAAAATATCATTCTGTCAGTTCATTTTTGGTGAATGCTTACCTAAAATACTCTTTTTTTCCAACGTATCTTCACCATTTCCAAATATCTCCATCAACTCCTGCCAAGCTTGGTTCTTGGCAATTTTATTTGAGTAATCCTCACACTGAAGATCCCACATTGCAGATCTTTTCTCCACTTCATCAAAAAAAAGTTCAGTGTCCAAGCGATCCATAACGAGCTCACGCGTGCTCCTGTTGTGACATGAGCACGCGGGCGCCGCGCGATTCTATTTTCTAGCGGTCGAGTGGCGGGCACCGCGCGGTTACGTCTGAACTATTACATAAAAACCTACATAAATAAGACCCGCGCGGATCCCACGCGATTCTGAAACCGCGCGGTTCCCGCTGTATCTGAACAAGCCCTTAAAGCTGGTGGCGGATTCGCGGTCGCGCAAGGCGCAATTGCGAGGGGCCCCGCTTTCCAGAGGGCTCCCGAATCACCGAGAAAGGGAAAGTGAAAGCAGAGAAAGAGCAAAGAAAAAAAAAGAGAAAAGATTTTTTTAAATAACGATTAGAAACACCGCTTTATTTAGAAAAATACTGGAAAATCCGATTGTTCTCGAATGAGTTATGCTATCTAGGGAATGCAATCCCGATCCCGCGAGATCGGGATCCCACGAGATCTCGAGGCATTTTACGAGATCAATCCCGAACCGAAAAATCGGACGAGATTATCGGGATAGATCAACATTTTTTATGTTTTATTTGTTTAATTGTATATCTATAGAGCTTTTAGTAATACTTAAAACTTATGTTCATTTCACATTCAAATAATGAAAATAGCTTTGAATAATATTTGCTGTATTTTATCAACCTACCATAGTAATAAAAACTACTATTAGTTAGTAGTTTTTACTCTACTACATTGACTGATTGATGCTTGGAAAAACGCCAACAAAAACTTTAATGCAATAATTAATAATGAACATTTTATTAAAATTGCTGATATAAAAATGCAAGCCATTGTCGTTAATTGTTATTCAGCTCTATAAACAAACAAAAAAACACAAAAGTATTCGGGATCCCGATCCGTAGGGATCCCGCGGGATTGGAAATTCTAATCTCGAGAGATCCCGAAGGGCAATCCCGACTCGGGATTGCATTCCCTAGTGCTATCCATGTTCACTCGGTCTTTGTCGGTTCTGTTACTATTGAGATAGTTTAACCTAAAACATTGTCTCTATATCTGTGTTGCTGTTCGTAATTCACGCGTTGTCATGCCCAGTGGGTGTCATGGGCCCCCGGCACTATAAACTCGCCCCTACTTAGAACCTCTTCCTTCAGGTGAATATTCTGTCTTCTTATTATTACGAGCAATAAAAATATGAGTATTGAGTTAGAACTCGATGCAACTAAAACAAAATAACAAAATAAATAACAAACATGACTCACTTAAAGGTGAAAGAAACAATGGCGGCCCTCGTAGCCCAGTGGGCACGACGCTGGCTTCTCACACAGAGGGTTTCGGGTTCGATTCCCGGTGGGGTCACAATTAATCTATGTGATTTACTGAAGCTTGGGTGTTTTGTGATGTGTTTCGCTTCTATAATCGGGCCCCTTGGTCTGTTGAAGCGTAAATAAAATAAAAGATTATGATTACGAATGCAAATGGTCAAATTCTACGGAATGGATGTTTACCGGAGAATTGATAAATAGACTTGAATCATTCGACATGATCAACAGAAGAATATTCAAAATAAGCTGGATGGACATACCTACGAATGAAGATGTTATCGTTCGAATTAATGAAGAAAAATAAGTAATTAGAACATAGAACAAAAAAAATACGAAAACTTCAATACCTCGGACATGTGATTAGACATACAGAGAAGTACGAGATCTTGAAACTCATAATGCAGGGTAAGACTGGTGAAAGTCGAGGCCCTGGAAGAAGGCGAATATCACGGCTGAAAAACCAAACAGCTCTTTGGACACTCTACTGTAGAGCTACTTCCAAGCCGCAATAAACAGAGTGATGATAGCCAACGTCGTTGAATGGATAGGACCCAAGAAGTATAATTACACGCGCGCGTGGCCGACTTAATTTCCACTATGTTTCCATCGTTCATCCAGCTATCACTCATTCAACTTATTTATTTATTTGATGGCATCAATAATCAGACGGCCCTTACAAACAAATAAGCTAAAAAATACAGGATACCTCGTAACTGCCCTTTCTGGTATGTCACATTAATAGGGTCGCATATTTCTATTCTGACATTCGTGTCTTGTTACGCGCGTTCGCTCCATTACTCTTCGGACGTGATCATTTTTCAAAATGTCGTATTTTTGTAGTAATGTCGACAGTGGCCCGAATACCTCTTCATATGACTGGCTATTATTTCATTCGTTCATATGCCCGTTCTAATTTGGTCTTCATTCTTTCTATTTTTCAAAAGGAGAAATTCCCAAACGTCAAATATTATTATTTTTCAAACTTGACTAAGCAGTCGAGCTAGGGATGCAATTCTTAAGGTAAATAAATTATGGTTTGAAAATGCAGTTACATATGTTACGGTTAATACACAAATTGATAAAATATGACTAAAAGTTACTAAAAATCCACGCGGGTAAGCTAAAAATTAAACAAATTGTAGAAAGAAAAAATCTAGACAAAATTTTGTCCAAATACATTGCCTCGGTTTCTTTTCGAAAATAAAGTGATTCTGTAAGTAACTTGGTAAATTTTTTATACAGTAGAAATTCATCCATAAACTGTCATCCAAATCTGATCAATATGCAAATTTTCATGTTGCGGAACATTTTATGATTCAAGTTGACTTTTATCTTTCTAGTAAAAGATATCTACCAATGCGACAACTTGATCAAAATATCACATATTTAACTTTAACCGAATGAAATTTTAAATTAAATCAACGACAGAGACAGCTAACGAAGTTCCCGTTGAGAAATATTTATTTTTATTTGTAAAAAGAAAATGATAGTACCTGTAACACCCCTGGAAATAATAACTTTTTTTACATTAGTGCGTTATGTTTAATCTCCAACGTATTCTGTTAAATATACCGATCGAATCCATTATAATTGACGGAATTAAAATTACGACGAAATGTACATTTGGAGATAATTGAATCGGATGACTTCACTTACTGCCTGCACTTGGGGGTATTCGGGCACTACCGATGTCGGCCGAATCGAGCATCCCCTCTGCCTCCCGGGAGGGTTAACCCGATTAGATAATGTCTGATATCATTCCGGATAAATACCGGACCGGTGCGCCGCCCAGGGGGAGGGCGCGTCTTGTGGAGATCCACCCGCCCTCATCCCTTTGCGAGGCGGTAAAAATGAATAGTCTCCCGCGGAAGGGCGTGGAAAAATGTCTGGGAAGGTCTTAAGAAAGACAATCGAATTAGTGTGCGTAAGAATTAGTGTTGGTGTTTACGGGCGTAAACACTAGCACAACGAAACAATATGCCTGGTACCATTGACGTATTATAATAATATAGATACGTTATTCCCATACTAGCCGGCTTTCACATGTAGCAAATTTTGCATTGAAAGAGACAACAAATCACTAACGTAACGCAGTATGTGATCGTGGTCAGCTGTCTAGACTGCTCATCTCGCTCCATGCACTCCTCGCAACGGCCAGAAGAGAGGAGGGGGCCATCGTAACAGTCTCGGAGACAGAATAAGCCGATGCACGGGAGACTGCGCGGTGCACTATAGCTACAGAGTATCACACGCGGAAACTTGGCAAGTGCTGCAATATTAGTGTCGATTACGATAAGCTGTCGGTTAACGAATCGTCGCACGAATAATATAATAAAAAAGCAACCCATAAAAACCAAGTTTTTATAATACTCCCTTTCTTTGTAAAATATAACAAAAATTAAAAACGAATTAAAACATATAACATACCACTAAACTTCAGGAATTTAAAATATCTCTAAAATTTCAGATGTTTTGAGATGTCAAGATTTTGATAGATTCAATTATCATCAATATCGTACCTTATGAATTTCCAGCTTCAAATGATTTAGTCAGAATCAGATTTGAGTAATTCTTCAAAACTAAGCAGAAATCTAAAAGAAATAAATTATTATATGATTTCTTCCCAAAAAAAACGAATTTTGCTGTCATCTGTGAACCAATTGTCATAAATTTTCGAAATTCGTAGTGATGTACCTATTATACCGACGGAGTAATTCAAATTTTAAATATTCCGTGGCGTCGTCGTTAGGCTGCTGTTGGTAGTAATCAAACATTTGTATTGTTTCCAATTTTAAAAAACCATTAAAATTTCTAAAAATCCAAAATTATACTATAATTATTAATTTTTTTAAACGAAAATTTGATATATCATTTTGATCGTCGCCACGAGTCTGCTTGCAAAGTTTCAGCTCGATTGGATCACGGGAAAAGGGTTAAAAATCCATCCAAAGTTTTTTCGTCAAGCAATCAAGCAAACAGACGCCACGAGTTAAAAGAAAGGGGGTAAAAAGTCAGATAATTTGAAATATTACAGTTGAGAAATATAAACGTACTGTCCAACTGGTTATAATATATACAAAGAAACAGGAAAAACAAACATCCTCATTTAGCGCTACGGACCACGAGCGCTCGCTCTCCAGCATCTCCAGCAACTGTTTTGTCAAAAAAAAAAGAATCGCTAACGGAAATAAATAATAATAAAAAATATCTCATTAACGGTAAAACTTGCCGTTGACGAGATATTTACAAAACACCGTATTTTGTGGGCTTTGGCCCCGCGTAAAAAGTTTAGCACACCTCGGATCGATGAATACTTTTGACATTTTATTTAGAACAATTGAAGACAAGAAGTTGTTAACTAACATTTTTGTCAAAAATGAGTTAATAAGTCGTCTAAATTAAATATTGTACGCTCTTTCCATTGGAAATAAGTTAAGAACTTAAAAATAATTAGAACATGTTCAAATCATTGGGATGAACATGTTAACCTACACTTTTTCAAAAAAATTAAATCAGTCACTAATGAGAAGAACATGTTATCTTCAATAATAACATGTTCAAGCAATCTTCTGAAATTAATACGCCTTTTAATTTGATTGGAATATTTATTGTTAATATAAATTTTACTCTGGCAGTACTGTCATATGTTAGTTTTTATTTGAAGACTATTATAATATATACTTGGTACATACCATGTTTTGTATTATTAATTAACATTCCAGGAATTTTAATGTGTAATTTTGGATAACGGATGATAATAATCTTTTGACATTTTATTTAGAACAATTACATCGAGGTCCATTCCAAAATTCAGCATTCCGAGAATTTTTCCTGGGTTGTCTTATTTGCCTGGACACGCCGTCTACTACCGAAAGGAAATATATATATGAAAGAATCCTAAATACACAAATTCAGTCTTACGCCTTTTACATCTTTACAACGCCTCCCCGATATGAAAGTGTCCCAGCAGAACGGATATAAAAATATATTTGACGATCGATAAATATTGAGAATGTTTCCAAAGTTGATATCGGGATTACAGTTGCACAATCTCCGTATCATTTTGAGGTCGCGAAGTTACTACAATACTTTGTAACTGTTGACGTGTTCCCAAACTTGTACCGAATTTAATGTAGACTAGCTGTAACCCGTCAAAAATGATAATACTTTACATGCCGGTTCCCAAAGAATAATAAATAGTAATAACGAGTTTTATCAAAATATTTGAACATTTCTTTTATAATTCCCCTGCCAGCAGTTAAATGTACAATTCTAAAATCTGGTGATAGGGCGGAACATTAAATGGTTCACGTCTTAAGTCTCGTGCTAAGTCCTATATGTACTGTCTTTTTAACGGATAATGCAGGCTCGGCGATAGCAATATCGCAATCGTTGCCGCCTTCGGGTTTGCTGGCCCGGGGTTCAAGCCCCGTCTACAGCCGTTTAATTTCGTTTTTTAGCCGTGAATTCTAACGAAATTACGGACGTTACACTAAGTTACAGTGACAAACAAACGAACGGACAACGAAATTATTATGTTTGATTAACAAAAGCGAGAAATGATTTTTGCAAATTTTGGCTATAAAGAATTTTAACACTAATATTTAAAACTTCTTTCGTCACTAAGTTATTTTCAACGAAAAACTTCAGGTAGACAATATTTAAAAGTTTAAAAAATTTAATAAACGCATTGGAAATATGGGAAAACGAAGTGAAGATTAGCGACCATCCAAATTTTTATAATCGGCTTTCATTAATTATCTTGATAGTATGATAATTTTTTCGTCATTTTGTGCAATTCAATTAAAAAAATACAAGGTTTGATTTTTTCCAAGCCGTCGGAAAATGAAACCCTTTACGCTAACACAGTTACCAGACTGATTACAATCCCATCTGAGATACTGACTAGGCCTAGTTTCCGCCGACTCTCTGATCTAAAACATCTCCTGCCCTGGTACTCCTCGGCCCAGTCTTGTCACTCTCCCGGCCCATCTAGTACTTTGAGTCCGTCGCTCCAGCTGTCCAGCACGTAGCGAGCCTCGCACGCAAGACCTTTACTTACAATCGGCACTTTTGGGTCGCGGAGAGCGCCACCGCATCGATTATTTTGTAGCCTCTAAAAGTGAAATATCAGAGAAAGGGTGCACTAATATTTTAGTGCCGGCTTCTTACGGTCGAGCAGACCCCAGCCCGTGTTTAATGAGCTCGTAACATATTTACTGTCAAAGCGTCGAAGCATCTCCCATCTATCTGATCAAATTGATTTCTCCGCTGCAGAATATAAAACAAACAATTGACTCGACAGTTTTAAAAGCAGTTTTGTGATAACAAACCTTTCGATATTTTTTCAATCTATACCTATAAAACTCGATGAACGTCTGTCAGTCTGTCTTCTGTATACAAATCTACACCGTTTATCCGATTCGATTCAAATTTTGCATACTTATGCTTTAGGACCCGGCGGGTACAGTAGCCGGCAAACATCTTGAAATTTTACGGCGAAGTGGGGGAAAGTTTGCGCATGTACCATCCACCAACGAGACCCAAATTTAATCTTCTGCGCATTCCCCCACTACGCCAAAAAATTTGCCAAGTTTGCCGGCGACTGAAACAAAGGCGACATTTTATTTTACCCCTTCCCATGCCCCTGATATATTTTTGATACAAATCTGTACCGTTGGACCATTCTGACTCAAAATTTGGAAACTTATTCTTTAGGACCAGGCGTATTATTATTCATAGGTGAAATTTCCTCCCTCCCCTTTTACTCTTTCCCCTTTCGCTGATATATTTTCGATGCACATCTATACCGTTCGAATCGAACCTTTGTTTCCCCCCACAAATTTATATAATATATATATATATCTATATATATATATATATATAATATATATATATATATAACTTAATCCTTGACCCGTGCAGCGCAGGGTACGAACAGCTAATTAGAAATAAAATTATTTTATATTAAAAAAAAACATCTGGAAGTTCAGTAGACAAAAAAATCCAAAGTAAAATGATATTTTTATCCAACATTTTTTTCACGCGGCATGCTAATATACTTATACTACGAGTCGATAATAATCGATGTGTTCGCCTGAGTTGATATACTTGCACGAACTTTGGGGCAGCGTGCGCCAAGTGTACCGAAGAATGTGCAATCAAGGGGAAAGTAGAATTCTGGACCAAACCTGAATAATACTTCCCGAGTATCGCTCGCGGAGGAACAATGGACTTCAATCTCCACTCTGAGACCTTCGAACCGAGGGGAGTACAGAAAAGTGCATAATTACGTCACGTAACCATTTTCTTCGCGATTGCTGCGTCCAAGAGGGAAATTTTAAATTAAAATGTAAAAAAATATATACAACTACAATCATTTTCAATAGTCAAATTATATATTGTCTTGTATTTTTTTTGGTAATAGAATTCTTTATTGAAAATAAAATGCGTGTTTAACTGTCCCCAGAAAAGTTAAAGAAAATGGGTCGGTACCTACATCTACATACATCTGTCGGCCGACTCTATCACCGCGCGCGCTCACTGGTCAAAATGAATAGCGCGCGCTTCGCGGCGTCCAGTTTCCTGTTATGCATTTCCGTACATTTTCACGAAATCACTCCCACAGATTGCATGAAAGCGGGAGGAAAGATGTTACACATTAAAAATTATAGTAAACAGGACAACGACAAGGGCTTCTAAAATCCTTTGCAAATTCAATTCAATTCAAACAACACAGATTTTCACGTAAACACAAAAAATATGATTAAATATTTAGTTTTTCTGAAAACGATTCTCTCTCTTAAGAGTCCGTACCCTCCAGAAAGCCGAAGCACACCTTTGGTTATATTCTTTTTGACAACTTTATGTGACGTTTCTCTCAAATTTGAAGTTTCAACATACAATACGAAAAAATATATCTCGCGCAGAAATTATATTTTCGACACAAGGTGACCCAAAGCGGTAGTTTCGCGTTTTTATTACTTACACTGAGGCCTGAATTCAGAGTCAATACTAAGATAAAAGTTAAAGTACGTCTTAAAAGTGTTATTTTTAAGGCGTACCCTTTAAATCAGCGAGCCTAAGAAAGATCACAAAACTATCCACATATTTAAAATGACGACATAAAAAAAATCACAAAATAAAAATATTACGAGAGAATAGACCACAAAGACCCCACTTCGGCGTCCACTTCTGAATTACCCCCACCATAGCTGTAGACACGCCCCCGTTCAAAAATTGATTTGTTTGCTAGAATAGATAATGGGTAGTCAGTTTGCGTCCGTCCTGATGAAGATACGGCGGTATCGAAACCGGTAGACGTAGAGTTACTAGTCAAGTGATTAATGCAAAGTTGTTTAATTATAATTAATAAAAGCAAAAAAACATTAAAGAACAATAGAGCAAACAAAAAGCTAACAGATGTCAAGAGTCAAGCTGTTGATACAGAAGAGGAAAGTCGATGTAAGGCTTATTAAAAATAATTCGCTAAAGCGACTAAATAATATACTTATTTGGTACTCCTTTGATAGCAGAAGCGCGTAGGTCAGAATATCGGCGTGACGCGTATCCAAGTAGATACGCATCTCTATATTTAATTAAAACATAATAATTATACGGCTTCGCGGTACGGCCGGCTGTGGTTTATGGTGACCTCGAGATTAGAGGCGCGCCGCGTCATTGTTTTAGGCGGAAGACCTCCGTCCCATTCTCGGAGCCGCGCTCTCGTGTTTCACACGAAAGAGTTCAATGAGACAATTCAGAGCTATCCACCTCAGCGTGGCCAGTGCCCCCTCACCGACTTATTGTGACAGTATTTTGAGAACCAACACTCGAAACAATTAAAATTCCTAAAACTTATAGTAGATAATAGAACTAAATGTATGTACAAGGATGATTATAATAAATTATTCAAAGTATACAAAATATTACCAATTGACCAAAAAGTAAAATATAATATAATACTAGAAGAAATGATAAATAATATTAATATACACACTGACACGCACCATAACTATGCAATCAGATCGACAGGACGAACAATGAGAATACTAATCACTAACAACGTGTATGGTGAAAGAAAAAGAGATTATATTGTGCCAAGAATATTAATTTAATAAATTAGATAAAAAATTCTTTGAGATGATGCAAGACAAAAAAAAATCCATTGGCTTCAAAAAAGTACAAGATAAAATAACATATATTAAAGCTATGTACCTAATCTTACATTAATTTATAATTACATATCATGAATCACTTGTAAAAATCATGCAATACCCGATAATGACCTACACTATAATCTTCATTATAAAATAAAAATTATTGTCAAATATTGAAGGCAACCATGCCGTAAAACTGCTGTGCAGTTTGGCATATGTATAATGTAATAAGTATCAAAAAAAATGAAAAAAAAAAAAAAGCGCGGTATAAGTAGGGTATAATATAATATACATATAAATTACCTACTGTTTAACGCCGGGTATAACGGCGTTGCTCGGCTTAAGGATTTAGTTAAAAATAAGTCTGTGGGGACACACAAAGGTTCCATCGTTTTGCAAATACTCTAATAAAAACAATGTTTCCATTCAATCTACGCTGGGATGGATAGGATGTCCAGGAGACAATCGTGGCCCATGTGTTCCGCCGGGACCTAAATAAGAATGCAAAATTTGGGTCAGATGGTGTAGATGTGTACAGAAAATATACCAGGGGAGGGGGAGGAAAGTTGTCTTTGTTACCCGCCGGGTCTTGAAGAATGAGTATGCAACAATTGAGTCAGATCTGTCATACGGTGTAGATTTGTACAGAAAAAAACAGGGAAGTGGGTTGGGAAAAGTGTTGGGGGAAAAGTCACCTTTGTTACCTGCCGGGTCCTAAAGAATAAGAATGCAAAATGTGGGTCAGATCGGTCAAACGGTGTAGATTTGTATAGAGAACAGACAGACAGAGACAGACATACATTGAGTTTTATAGATTAAAATTATTGTAGTCGGAAGTAAAAATAGCGTGGATTACGAAATTTGTTTCAGTGATAGATTTTTGCATTAAGTAGTAGTGATGGGTCCGCTCTGTACTCACCACTACAATGTAGTACTACACTACATTGAAGTGCACACTTCGCACATTTTGATGTGTAGTGCACACTACAAAACACCAAAGTTATTGAAAGTATAAACTTCAAATAGTACACTTCATTTCAAAGCGAACACTACAAAGTACATACACTTCAAAGTTATCTTATACTTAAATATTTTTTCGTTGACCTTTTTTTTTTTTAGCTCGCCAAATTTTTATTTGGGGAAAAAATATTAATTAATACTACAATTACTTTATTTCGTTACTTCACTTCATTAATACTACAATTACTTCATTACATTACTTCACTTCATTAATACTACAATTACTTCATTACTTCACTTCATTTACTTCACTTCATTTCGTAGTACTACAATTACTTCACTTCAAGTAGTTTTTACTGCAATTGTGGTGTAAACTTTGTAGTCTTCAAACTGGTGAACGTGTGTGTGTGTTGTAGTCTTCATTTTGAAATGTAGTTTTTCCCTTCGCTATTAAGTAGGGATAAAGTACAGCGCTGTGAAGGTCCGGTTGTGACAGCGCTTCACCCACGTGCCCCATAATTTTCCTTCGGTAATCACGGACAGACAAAGAAATGACAGGGGGCACTGGCATTCAGGCGCGGCGGTTTCTCGTGAAGTAGCAGCATTCGATATCCCAGAGGCCAGGGGGCGGGCGACGTGATGTCAGATCAGGTCGTACAATAGGACCGTGAATGGTCCACGGTAGGCGGAATATCGACCGCAAAGTTAACCCGCGAAACAGAGCGGTAAGTGGGATAACCCGCGGCTTTTAAGGGCCGGTTTGATCAGGAGTAATAGTTAAGAAAAAAAGCATTTTCTACCAGTTTTCGTAAAAAAGAATACGCTTTTTGCTTATCTATTACATACTCTGACTACTGATCAAACAACCGGCCCTGACTCACCGTAAATACAGGGTGTAACAGACCTAGTCTACAATACTTTACAATTGGTTTTCTGTCTTGATGATGAGTCAAAAATGTTCAAGCAAAATGACGTTATATCAATAGTTATGTAATATCAAATTTGGCACTTTTTTTCAATATTTCTGATTTTTTTTAACAAAAAGCGAACTATCATTGTAGTAACTAACATGGATTACGAAAAATTCATTCGTTTGATAGAAGTTAAATAAAATGATAAAAACCCTGCAGGCGTTCTAATTGGATTTTTTTTCAATTGGAATTAGAAGATTTTTATCACTTTATTTTACGTGTATTAAAAGGGAATGAATTTTTCATATTTGATGTAAGTTACTGTAATGATAGTCTAACGTTTTACAAAAAATAAGTTAGAAATATTGGGAAAAAAATTGCGCAAACTTTGATGCCGCATACCTGCCTCCATAGTTATTGATTAGGTCAAACACTAAATAAAAAACTATCCCTAACGAAATATAGATAAAAAAACACTTATTTTGAAATCTATAGAAAAGTGGCATTTATTGGAGTTGCGACCAAAAAAAAAATTAATTATAAAATGGTAATTATTTTTCCACTAATTTTTACAAAATACGTTGTACTATCACGCAGTTAATTAAAATGATACGTAATTAATCTTACACACGCAAATTTAATTGTTTGGGATAGTTTTTTACGAAAAGTTTATACCTATATCAATGCATACTTTTGTACTTATTTGATTCGTCTATTTTGTTATAATTATCATAGAATGCGTTTTCATTAAATAAATTAATTAAATTACATGGCTGCGACAACATAGGCAGGAATCTACCCGTAAAGTATTGCGGACAGAAATTTCCGCTTAAAATATCGCGTAACGTTCGACTTCCTCCCACTGCACTGTCCGTCTGTAACAGCCTGTACACAAGTATTCGCGGCGAATGATTCATAAACCGGAATGCCTTTAAGAAATTGTTTTGCAGAATTTATTTCATTCGCATACCGCACCGATATCATTAGAAACGGCGGCTGGAATCCCGTTCCCGCGGCCGCGGCAGGTGACGGCCGCCGATAAATAATTCAATCGGAAATAAACGGCCGGTAAAGAAATAACGGAAGCGCGAGTTAAGAGGATTAGAAAACCTGATTGGCGACTGGAGTGTTTGTATTCGCGCGAGCATTTCGTATCGGTGGGAGAATGTATGGCAAGGCCGTACCTTCCCGCACCGATGTGTGCGCAAATGAAATGTGTTGTGCGAAAGAAAGAGAGGATAATGACCGGTTCGAGTTGGGGCCGATTAGGAGGGTGGAAAATAAGAACAGGCAACTGGTACACGTCACATTGCGACTGCCGGTGTAAACTACGTTCTATACTCTTAAGGGGGGGTAAGGTTTTTAACTTTTTTTTTTGCATTTTATTTATAATTTTTTAAATGAATGTATAACATCGCAAGAATATTGTGTGAAAATTTCAAGTCAATCGGAGCAAAATTGACGAAATTATGAACATTTGAGCGATACTCAAGACTGATTTTCTATACCTGCTCGGGCAGCTAAGAGACGCGCTCACCTGAGGACTACCGGACGTGCTATTTGTATTGGAAGAGTTTTGCGTAGACAAGGACATAAAAATGCTGATGATGAAAGCTCTTTGCTGTGTGAACATGGCATCGACGATTATGTGTAAGTATAAAATAAGTGTTGAGTTTTATTTTGAATTTTACAGTGTGCAAAACTTTAAAGCGTGTTCCCCACATCTCAGGTTTTCAAAGTCGGTGTCCATCATAACTTCAAAACTACTGCACCGATCCTTTTGAAATTTTGAACACTATTTTTGTACATAATTTACGAGGTAACGCTGGAGACTTTTTTTCAAATTTGTTATTAATTTTTATTTTTTAATAACAAATTAGTCGATATTTTTCGCTAAAAATCGCGTTTTTCCCTTCAAAGTGTTCCAAAAAATTGAAAAATTGAAATTTCAAAAAACCCTCCCAGCGTTACCTGGGAAAACCTATTATCTAATGAATGAACTTTGATTTTTTTGATTTCAGATGATCCAGCACCAAGTTATGATGGACACCGCAATTCTACTTTTTTCCGAGACACGTCCGAATAATTGCTGCCATTGCCGTATTTTTTAATATTTCGTCTTAAAAATTTTACACAATATTCTTCAAATGTCATACTTTAATGTACCATTGATTTTAATAAAGAGATTTTAACTAACATGATAATAAAAACTGCTACTAGTTAGTAGTTTTTACTCTACTACATTGACTGATTGATGCTTGGAAAAACGCCTACAAAATCTTTAATGCTTACTTACTTACTTACTTACCATCACGCCGTTTCCCCGAGGGGGTAGGCAGAGAGGATAGAGCGCCATACTCTTCTGTCCTGACATACAACTTTCGCTTTGTCTACATTCATACATCTTCGCATGCAAGCTCGACGGTTGTTCAGACTTCTAACAGGACCATCTTCCAGTATCTGGTTAATCTGGTCATGCCACGTCTTCCGTGGTCGCCCTCTTTTTCTGGCGCCGTCAACACTTGCATCATATATCTTTCTTACCATTCATTCCTCATTCATTCGCTCAACATGCCCAAACCACCTGAGCGACCCTATTTTTATTCTCTGTATTATGCTACGATCAGCTTTACATTCATTCCTAATATCTTCATTCTTTACTCTATCATACATGGATTTACCACACATACGTCTAAGGGACCTCATCTCCACTGCATTCAATCTACTTTCGTTCCTCTTCTGCCAGCTCCAGGCTTCACTTCCATACATTAGTGTCGGTACCAGAACTCCATTATGTACCGCCAGTTTTGCCTCGGTAGACATATTTCTATTAGAAATTATTGCATTCAAAGCACCGTTCACCCTATTCCCGGCAGTCACTCTCCTCTCTATATCTTTCTCAACATTCCCCCTTCTATCGAACATACTTCCCAAGTACACAAACTCATCTACTTGTTCCAAACATTCATTGCCTACTAGTATTTCACACGTTGTCTTACTTTCCTCCTTCTCGAATACCATTACTTTTGACTTCTTTACATTCATAATAAGGTCACTTTCCTTGCATACATCATACATCCTGCTAACTAGACTTTGTAGGTCTTGTTCGCTATTTGCCATTAATACCGCATCATCCGCGTACAGTAAACAGAATACAATCAAATCACTCATTTTCGCTCCTATATTCATACATTCCAGTTCTTTCACACAATTATCCATATACAAGTTGAACAGCCATGGAGACATTACACAATCCTGTTTGACACCTTTTGTTATATCAAACCACGGTGTGAAAGATCCATTGAATCTTTAATGCAATGATTAATAATTAAATTTTTATTAAAATTGCTGATATAAAAATGCAAGGCATTGTCGTTAATTGCTATTCAGCTCTATAAACAAACAAATCACAAAAGTATTCGGGATCTCGCGGGATTGGAAATTCTAATTTCGAGGGATCCAGAAAGGGCAATCCCGACTCGGGATTGCATTCCCTAGTATCGCCCATCGCTAAACAAAACAGCTCATTTAACAGCGATTCCGTTAATGTTAAACCGAAGCCATGTGCGAGCCACGGTGAAGATAGCCTAAAATGCTGCGTATATTGCATAAATACCAACCGAAGATTTTCAACAATAAACTTCTAATTCAATAGGAATCGCAAGAACAATTAGTTATTTAACTTGGCAATCAACAGTCGGTTGAAGCCGGCGGATACTCGGAATCGATTGATCTGTTACAAAGATAATCGATTTGTTTTGTTTACAGAAAAGTTGCAAACCTCTCGATAATCGACAGAAACGTGCCGAGGATCTCGCATCGTCGGATGTCCCGCTCTAATTTATGGCAGAGAACGAAGACCGCGTGCGTAGATTTCGATTCTAGTTTTAAATGGGACTGCTCTGATTGAAAACGTAGTCCAACTCTAAGTTGGTAAAATGTGGGACATGCCGTGGTATCCGAGACCGATAATTAATTCACCCGCGGGGGAGGGAGTGGGGGTGGGGATGGCTGGAGGCACCTCGTGTAAAGTTACATTCCCATGTGACTATATTGTATTCCTGTTAAGGCGTTAGCGGCAACACGAACCGCAAATTTAAGCCATGTATTCACTAGGGGACAAATCGCGAAACATTCCGCTCGGCATGTCGCATCAACATCTACGCTCATGTTTCGGGGACAATGACGCGGTCATTTGACGTGTACACACCGGGACTCGCATATATTGTCGCGGAAATGTCACCCGATGAGGTTATGATGACAGCTGCAGTATTTCATTTGGCGAAAACGGGATTCCGCGCAATTCGAAATGTTTTTTTGGGTCGCAATTTCAAATTAACGAGGTTTTACTGTAGTAAATTGAATATTATTAAAAACAAGGTCCTTTTTGCAAATAATTATTGTTTTCCACACGTCACGGAAATGTCGCCCTATGAGGTTATGATGACAACTGCGTATCTGTTTATGTTAATGAATTTATCGAAACGTAAGAGGAGAAAAAAGAGGAGAATGCGAAATTATTTACTGCAAAGAGAAAGAAGGACGGACATTCTATGCGATCTTCGATCGATACAGCTCGATGGATTCAAGAACAATTTCGTTTCCCCACACTGTCATCTTGACAGATACAGCGCATGCGTATTCACTTGTAAACATACCACGTGGTACTGACGCTCCGCGTAATGTTGCATTGAGCTCGCTCGGGTACCGTGCGCATGGCAACGTTGCCACGGCACGTAGAAATGCCGCGCTATGTTGTGTGCGCCGTCGCGGAACAGTGCACGACACAGTTGCAACGTCACGTAGACTCTGTGCCGCGCGTGCTGTTGAGGGACAATTTGTCCCCTAGTGAATACATGGCTTTATCTGAGAAATGTTGCGAAGAGCACCGCGTGAAGTTGAAATCTCGGCTACACGAGGTCTACAATTGAACGTTTCAACAAAATAATGACAATTAATCGAATAAATACTTGCGCAAGTACCCTACGCATCTACGACGCGTGGAATGTCCCGAAAAGTGAAATTCGGATATCTAGTACTCGACCGGTATTTAATAAATAATTCACAATTTGACATTTAGTGTTCGAAAGCGAAATACAAAAATAATTTTGAGTATGATAAAGCATCGTTTATTAATTAAGTGCGGACGACCTTTTAGAAACGGCGCGATGATAAGTTATTAATTTATATTTTTTACAATAGTTTGATAGCCGTTTGATAAATTAACCACTATTTTATCACATCGCAAAAGAGGATATAAAATAATGTATGTCTAAATTTATAAAGACATTGTATCGATCCCTGATATCGTACTTAAAACTCATGATAAGAATTTTTATCATACCTATATAATTTTGATTACCGAAATGTTATTAAAATTAATCAAATGAAAACGCCAAAGAATGAATTGACGTATATTTTTATTTACATTAATAAGCATAAAACAGTGGATTTGCTCTAATGTAAACACACGTATATCTGAATATTTTGAGTTTGTTCAAATCTTTCAGAACAGTGCTGGATTTATATGTCACAGACATTATTAATCAAAAAAAAAATCAATGTAGATTTTCTCATTAGCGACATTTGTGGGGATTTAGGGGAATGAAAATGGCTTTGTACAGGCCGCATGGAAAGGCGCTTACAACTCATATGTGAAAGCTTTCCACGCAATTTGAACATATATACAACTTCCAAAAAATGAATAAACATGGTATATTCTATCATGGGTGGAAATGGCGAATGTTACAATTGTGTAAAGTGATCACTTAAGCCAACCATAAAGATAGGTCATAAATCCTATGTACACCCAAACGACTTCTGTACCTACTTTCCCATAATAAATACAGTTTCGTCTCTGTGAGATATCTATAATATACATTACATGTATATCTAATAATTCATCGATCTAACCTGCCTATCTTACACAACTGGATATTTTGTATTCCTTTCTAATTTCCTGGCATTTTATAGAAGATGTTCATTGCATTGTAAGGGCCGGTTGTTTCAAGTTGGATTAAAGTAAGCGTTCTTTTAAAGCATATATTTTTACGTTCTCCATAGACCATCCGTTTTCGTAAAAATCTATGCTTTAATCGACCGCTTACTTTGATCGAACTTGAAACAACCGGGCCTAAGTCATGGATTTTTGAGATTTGTTCCTGAATGGCAGTCTCGCTACATCTCTGCCTCTTGTATGACGTTCGCGCTTGTGTTGATTTGTCTCAATTATTTAAGAATTTAATAGAACAATTTGTTATTTATATATAGTATAATTCGATATGTTTCCGGTGCGTTTTATAAGTATTTTATAAATAAAAATTGTAAAATATTATCCGTTTGAAAGTCGTCATATTGAGTTCATTCAAGGTTGTGTGCTGGTCTTGGTATACCTATATTTCTTGCTTCTCCATATTATTCTCGTAGCTTTGTTTTATGACAATAACGTTTAAAAACATCTTCCGCACTACAAGTCGGTTTTACATCAAACATTTTGAACGTAGAAACAAACGCATAAATATCAAAGATAACAACAAAAATGTGTTAAAATATTACGCACAGATTAACAAAACATGGTTGACACCAACGTAGATCTTGACCAACGTAAATTGGCGTGCAGCAACTTTGGAACTAAAACCCGCCCCGCCCGCACCCGGCGGTAACCACTAGCCCTGTCATTCAATTCAATCTCGTATTTGCGCGTGAGCTGTGACATCTTAATTTCCAATATACACTGAATCATTATGTCCAAAACATCCAAAAGAGTCCGGGATGGTGCAAGAACAATTGCCAATGAAGTATTAAAGTTTTGCGAAGCTGAAAAGCAAATAATGGACCAATATTGCCGTTTGACAGGACTCGAGGTAGAGAGGCCGCCATTACTGGACACTCTGTATATTATGTATTGTGTAATAAATTTACACCTTGGCAGCTTCTGTTTCGCGACAGGGACGCCCTCCCCTGCACGCCAATTTATATTGGTGGCATTCTAACGTTAAGTATCTTGTTTTAATCGGGCGAGAGTTTAAACCCCGCCCCCGATGCAAATGGACAATTCAGATCTTTAATAATAATAATAATAATGTTTATTCTAGAGTAACCAGGTTGCAAGACCTGGTCCGCCATACAACGCACGTAACGTTTATCGCTCAATACACAGTTTCTTAAAATTCTATTACTCATGATTTGAAGGAAATACACAAATATTAAAACTAGCCTTCTTGTGGCATTCCAACTCCGGTTTCGAGAAAATTTGTTTCAATTGCTGTTGTAATCTGTGTTTAATCAGACAACCACTTGAACAAACATGTTATCGACGCCTGGTCAGCCGGCAATACAAAGGTTTAACAGGTGGGTGGGTACCTGCCGAATCGGGGATCGGTTTTCTTTCATCCAACAAATTAACAGCTAGAAGAAAACTGCGTAAAATAAAAAAAAAATTAAATGTGCCCGTCATAAATATTATCATCGTTAAAAAACTACATACGCACAAGGTTTAGGGGTAACGCAGGTTTAAAAAATGCGAACAAAATCAATCCCTTGACCTAATTAGTAATGAAATAAAAACTAGCGGTACATAAAATTCTGGTACCACCACTGATGTATGGAAGCGAAGCCTGGAGTTGGCATAAGAGGAACGAAAGCAGATTAAATGCAGTGGAGATGAGATCCCTCAGACGCATGTGTGGCAAATCAATGCAGATATTAGGAACGAATGTAAAGCTGATATTAGCATAATTGATAGAATTAAAAAAGGGTCGCTCAGATGGTTTGGGCGTATTGAGCGAATGAATGAGGAAAGAATGGTAAGAAAGATATATAATGCAAGCCAGAAAGGGAGGGCAACCGCGGAAGACGCGGCATGACGAGATTAACCAGATACTGGAAGATGGTCCCGTTAGAAGCAACAACAACCGGCGAGCTTGCATGCGAAGATGTATGAATGTGGATGAGGCGAGAGTTGTATGTCAGGACAGAAGAGTGTGGCGCTCACCTCTGCCTACCCCCACGGGGAAACGGCGTGATGGTAAGTAAGTAATTATTAATAATTAACTTCCATTCCATTTTGACATTCGATTACTGTAAGAAATCAAACATCTTAGAATACATCGCTAATATAGGTTATTTAAATATGGGCGGGTGTCACAACGCGTGTCCAATTGATTGAACATAATAACGAAGCGTTTCGATCAATCATTCACGCGCGGCCACTCGGATGTGCGCTTCAGCAGCGGTCGTACTGAATTTAAGCTCGTCTTTTGGTCGCAAAATTCGTATTTTCAAGACTCGGATCGCAACTGAACAGCCGGAGCACAAGACACGCGGCGAGTCGCTCAAAAAATATGTTTTCTACCAGCAAGCAGATAACCAACCGGCTTCCGCAGACGGCGCTGGATGCTGGACGGCCTTTGGTGTCTGCAATCGGCCGTTACCAATTCCTTGCTGGTAGGCACAGCGGGCGGCTATGATGGACGCTTGGCTACGCGGCCGTTAGTGTCCAATTGCTGCATGGCCCTGTGATTAGATATGGTGGCCGCCATTAGACCAAGCGGACGATTCTGGTGGCCGCTACTAAGCCCAGCGAGCCACTATGATGGCCACTACTATACCCAGTGGGCCGCTATGGTGGCCGCTAATAGGCCCAGCAGTCCCTGTGTGGGCCGCACCCTGCTCACGATAAAGGCTGTGGTCGGCAATGGTGCCCGCTGCTAGACCCGGCGGATTCTGATTCCTCGCTGTTGGGCTCTGCGGGAGGCTTCATAGAAGCCGCTGCGCGGTCATTGAGGTCTATAATCGGCTCCCACCAATCGCTTGTTGCTGGGCCCAGCAGGCAGTTAAATTTACACTACCAAATTACACGGCAAATTGAGACTCTTCAAATACGTGACCCTGTATTCTAATTTAATATTTCTATCACGCTTTGACTCTCTCAGCCTGGCTTCGCCCGCTTTGCGTCCACGCAATTCTACCGTCGTATTTTGAAGTCTGCGACTTGCACTTACACTGCATTACGTAAGACGAACTAGAGATACGTATCTCTAGTTCAGTGTAACTGACCCGTTCGTTCGTGAACTACCCACCTCTAGTATGTATCTGTAAAGAATACATCTAAATTTGCGTTGATGGATGTCAATATTTTAATTAGTGGCGAAAAGGATTAATTTAAGTGTACAAAAAACACATTCACAAGAATTTGATAACTAAAAAAATGTTTATTCGACCGCCGTTATCAGGCGTACCTTGACTTGTTTGAAAAAAATGAATAACTGCAAACGGTATAATCACCCAGTGTGTTTTGAGCCTACACAAGTAATGAATTCAACCACGAGATAAAATTTTACATTAATTCAAAAAAAAGAGTGTGTAGCTGACATTTAATCTCCAACTAATTTTATTAAGAGCTAACAATCCAAAATATTAATCCCGAATATTTCGGGTCCCATGATTCATAAATACTGTAAACTTGACCTGGATTGGATTCCCTGTTTACAAGGCCTGCCTGTGACTGAAAAGTTCATTGATTACATGTGAATCTGCCTGTATTTCCCGCTAATTCTCGTCGTTGTGAGATAGGCTTTCGGGAGACGAATGCGCAGTACAAGTAATCCATTAATATTATTAATATTCAAAGCCCCTAACCCCCCCCCCCTCTCACTATCACCCGTTAGATTCCTGATTGTTCTGTAGGCTAGTTAGTGCATGCTTGCTCTGACAAGATTAACACGTATGTGATAAATATTGACAAAAGTTTAACAATACTATGGGTGTGGTGTATAGTGTTGTGAATATAGTAGTGTAGTGTACGTCTTAGACTTTAAATCTGTAGACCTTAAATACGATAGACCTTAAATCTGGTAGCGGTTTTTACTAAGTTAACATACATTCCGTTACAAGTGATCCACTTTATTCTCCGAAATGTGAAAGTGAGATGGCTCGCGCGGCGAAAAAATGAATAAATTCCCGGTGATTCTCTAAAATTTCGTTTTATTTATTTATTTATCACCCGGACGGAGGCGCGCGGCGCGGCGCATCGCGGGTTATGAATAATAAGCGCACCACCTGTGCCGGCCGCACACCAGCGCTAGACACCTCCATTCATTCGCTCGCTCATTCATTCGTTCGTTCGATTTCTGGTGACCTGTCCTTGCCGCTTTCAATTCATCTCCCTTTCACGGTAGGGTGGACTGAGATAAAAATTAAAACGTGGTATTTTGTGGGTTTTCACATTTTCGGAACACTACTGGTAAGAAAGTTGAGGGGTTTTCGAAATGAAAAGAACCCATTAACGCTTTTTTAGATTTTTACAATTTTGAACTTTTGTAGACATATTCTTCCAAGATAAACTCAATAGTCTTGGAAATTCATGTGTGTCGCGAAGTTTTGCGACACTTCACCTTAATTTTGGCATACCTCCATCGTGGAAGACGAAATAAAATCAAAACCTCTTTAAATTCTTTAGTGTAAAACGTTACGCCCCTCTTCGAAACTTCGACCGAATCAGTACAAGTGAAGATAATCCAGGCGTTAGGCGAATCTTTGTTGAAGCAGTTGAGCCAGCCAAACGGTTGAAAGTGCATTAATTATTTATTATTATTCACAGATTCATAATATATAGGTTTTACTTCATTTTGAAAATGATGTACTCGCATCAAAAATTTTACGTTATTTTTTTTTTAATTTTCCATTATTACTAGTGATGCAACGAATACGAATATAAAGCCTTGTACTATTCGGCGAATACGAATACGAATAATTCAACAAGGTAATAAATCGTCGCTATATATATAATTAAGCTTATGTCCCGTTTTAGTATATTCTGAAATAAACGAATGAAACTGTTTTAAAAAATAATTGCACAGACTAGATTTATAAAAAATATTTTAAATAATTACTAGGCAGACTTGCCAGATGAACGGCAATGTTTATTTTAGTAAATCTCTATTATTTATATTAAAAATTGAAAAATTGTTTCATTAATCTGTGAATGTATTAAACGGCACATTGGCTTAATTATATATACAGCGACGAAATAATACACCACTGTTCTTTTTTTATTAAGAGATTAAATAATTAAAAGTTACCACCGAATTTTTGTTCAAAAAGCACAACATTTCTTTTATCCGTTTGTACAATCCCAGCGGTCAAAAATAAATATCACTCTTTTCTCGCTTACGAGAGGTCATGTTATTAGATTTAATTTGAAATTATTTTATAAAGGGTTAACACTTTTACACACAACGGAAATAAAATGGAAAGAACAATTCGTATTACAAAACAAAAATTACACGAAATGAGCACCCAACCTTATTAATAACCCAACGAAACTAGATGAAAGAACTCTTGTTATGCTGTGAAAGAAATAACAATTGACAACTTGAGAACTCAACAAATCCATTTATTCAATGTTAAGAGTATTCATATATATGTGATATATTCGGATATGTGGATATTCGAGTGTTTTCGGATATACGGTGCACAGCCAAACCGTAATTTGCGTTGCGTTCAGTTATAAATAGTTTGTTTTTAATATTCGTGGTGATATTCGGCGAATACGAATATTCGGTAAATATCTACTTTTCGGCGAATACGAATATTCGTATTGGTTGCATCACTAATTATTACCATTTTCCGTTATTAAATTATATTCGACGATTCAAATCTACTGTTTCGCTATAACATGAAACAATTGAAAATCCTCCGCTTTCTTTAGCATTATCTCTCTGTATAATATTTAAATCTTACCTCAACTTACTAATTATATTTCATTTTGACACTGGTAACGATTTACATCACATCACCTAACCTAAGCTAACCCTCCTCCCCAAAAAAAATGAAAATACCTACAATAATACCTTGTACATATGTATTCGTTTAGAATTCACCAGAAGCATCCGCAAACTAGACTACTAGAACGATGTATTCATTTATAATGAATGAACCAACTTGTAGAGTTTTGACAAGCGTCAGGATTGTCGAGACTTATTTAACCAGGACTGCTTCGTGTCGTCTCTGCGGATTTTGTTTTACGACTAATAAACATAAGAAATTAAATTTCAAAAATGTGACGGCACTCCTGGCTAGGGATTGCAATACCGAGTCGGGATTGCCCTTTCGGGATCCCTCGAGATTAGAATTTCCAATCCCGCGGGATCCCTACGTATCGGGATCCCGAATACTTTTTTGTGTTTTTTTTGTTTGTTTATATATAGCAATTATCGACAATGCCTTGCATTTTTATATCGGCAATATTCATAAAATGTTCATTATTAATCATTGCATTAAAGTTTTTGTAGGCGTTTTTCCAAGCATCAATCAATCAATGTAGTAGAGTAAAAACTACTCACTATTGCTTGACCACAATAACTTGGCATGCGGCGACTTTGGAACTAAAACCCCTCGCCCTGTCATTCAGTTCAATTTCGTATTTGTTCAGGAGCTGTGACACCTTGATTACCAATATACACTGAATTATTATGTCCAAAACATCCTAAACAGTCCGGGATGGTGCAACAATTGCCAATGAAATATTAAAGTTTTGCGAATTTATGAAAAAGCAATTAATGGACCAATATTAGCGTCTGACAGTTTGACAAATAGAATGGCCGCATTATTGCAAGGTTTCTGTTAAAGACTACGACACCGGTCACCGGACATTCTGTACATTATGTATTGTGTAACAAATTTACATCCTGGCAACTTCTGTTAGGCGACAGGTACGCCCTCCCTCGCACGCCAAGTTATAGTAGTCGCATTCTAGTAGCAGTTTTTATTACTATGTTAGGTTGATAAAATACAACAAATATTATTCAAAGCTTACATTTTTCGAATGTGACACGAACATAAGTTTTAATTACTTAATAAAAGCTCTATAGACGTATACAATTAAACACAAAAAACATAAAAAATGCTGATCAATCCCGATAATCTCGTCCGATTTTTCGGCTCGGGATTGATCTCGTAAAATGCCTCGAGATGTCGCGGGATCGGGATTGCATTCCCTGCTCGTGGCCCGCCGTGTAGCCAATCCGTACTGAACATAAGTTTTAAGTATGCACTTACTAAAAGCTATATAGACGTATACAATCAAACATACAAAACATAAAAAATGCCGATCAATCCCGATAATCTCGTCCGATTTTTCGGTTCGGGATTGATCTCGTAAAATGCCTAGAGAGCTCGCGGGATCGGGATTGCATTCCCTGCTCGTGGCCCGCCGTGGAGCCAATCCGTACTGAACATAAGTTTTAAGTATGCACTTACTAAAAGCTCTATAGCATATACAATTAAACATACAAAACATAAAAAATGCTGATCAATCCGGATAATCTCGTCGGATTTTTCGGTTCGGAATTTAGCCTCGAGATGTCGCGGGATCGGGATTGCATTCCCGCTCGTGGCCCGCCGCGGAGCCGATCCGCACAGGCACCCACCAGTCGGGCCTGTTCCCAGGACGACAGAAAGGAGCGTGGGCGAATATCGATATCTGGAAATAGATGGCCCCTCGATTAATGTCGCTCCCGTAAATAGTACAGGGCGGGCCGCGCTGAATAAGTGAGGAGAAGACACGACGCTCTCATTAATAAATTGACGGCGTGGTTCTGGTACATCCAACTCAGTTCGCGAGAAATTTTTGAGTGAGATGGTTGTCAGGTTTCAGATTTCAGAAAAGTGGTGCCAAAGGATGAACATTCCAGGTTCCACACAAACGGACAGTTTTCCTTCAGAATATTTCGAGTATGTCCAAATTTTTCAGAACAGAACTGGATTGCTGTCACAGGGACATCAATAATCAATTAATGTATATTATAGATGTCTCACAGAGACGAAACTGTATATTTTTTTTATTAAGGAAGAGTAGGTATAGGAGCCTTTATGGGTGTACATAGGACTTACGACCTATCGTACGGTTGGCTTAAGTTATCACTTTACACATATGTAACGTTTCATTAACCCATTTCCACCCAGTTTTCCACTTAGCGATGCCGGATGCTGTGGAGCTGTTCCGGGCCGCATTAAACAAAGTCCGCATAGCCAACGTCCGGTAAACGGACAGGGCGTGAGAAGAAGAAGATGCCGGATGCGGGAGAGCGGTGGACCTTGGGGGAATCTTATTCATAATTAAGTAGAAGAATCTTTTCAAATTCAGAAGCAGAAATGAACATTTCATGTTTACATGTGTCATTGTTAATTTTATTTTTTTATCATTACAACCTTAGTATTTTACACAAGTTGTATTTATAGGTATATAGCTTTGAAATAAAATAAGTTTGTTGATAAAATAAAATATACCTACACATGAAAAGTAGTAAACTTAGGAAATACAGGAGTTTGCTTATTTTAATAGTAAACAAAAACTAAATTGACTTAACAGAGTTCATTACAATTTGTAGTTAAGTATAGTGTCGGTCGCTATTTCGTATCAATTTGCAGGGTCAGCCAACAAAATATTTAATTTTCAGTTATTTTCTGAAAGAAGAAAATGGTGCCCTTAAAAGACGATTGAAAAACCTTTCGTTTATAATATATTCATACGTTTTTTAGTTAAAACTATTACTATTCATTAAGGGCCAGTTGTTTGACCAGCGGTAATGATAATGGTTAAGCAAAAATCTTAGATATTTGCGTTTTCCATCGATCAAAAAATTATTTTAGTAGAATTGTTGTTTGCCTAAGTATTACAATTGCCAATGATCAAACATACGGTACTTAGAAAATGAATAATCGTAGTATTGTATTATATTTTCAATTAAGTAATTCTTCAAGAAATATTTTGTAGCACATTAAAAATATTGACATACTCGAGGTAAATTTGATAATATTGCTCCTCAAAACAAAATTAAACACACATATTTTTAAAACACGGAAATGTAAGCAAATAAAATGAGGCAAAATACAAATAATTACTGCAAATAATTAACGACCTTATTCAAAGGTTACACTGTACGCGTTAGAACAAACACATTCGAACATATATTAACATTCTATGTCGAATAAGGGGAAACAGAAAAATGTAGCAATTCAGATATTGGGATAGCTACCGAGTTTACTCTATTCGGATTTTCTCGAAATATCTAAGGTATTATTATTTGTAGGCGAGTGTCTTCCGGAGAACAAAAGGCAAGTACAATCTTCTATTGCCAGCTTCAAAAATAACGTAATCGTATGAAAAGCAGTAGGCATTGTGCGATAGCCAATCGCATACACTAATGCACAGTACAGCCTTCCGCATGGCCTAGCAGCAATCAATCAATGTGTATAGTTGTCTGGGGTATTCTGCCGTGTATATGTGACCTCTTTGGCCGACGTTTAGGGTCCCATTGCAGGGTCCATCATCAGGGCTGATATGATGAGTGTGTGTCGAAGTGTAGGTTAAGTATTGCCTCGCAATACCGTATCGAAGTCAGGGTATGTCCAAATTTGTGTTAGGTACGGTATTGCGAGGCAATACTTGTCCTACACTTCAACACACACTCATCCCCTGCAACGGGATCCGAAACTTCGGCCAGAGAGGTCACGTATACACGGCAGAATATCCACAGAAGATTCTGGACGGCCGTGAAAACCTGAGAACATTTCCGACTGTACGTCGATCCCGACCAGGAACGTTGACACGACACGAGCCAGCACCGCGGAACTACCGCATTCGCATGTTAATAGTCGGCAATAAATCAAAATAAGCTACGTACGGCGGAAGTGCTCCCCGTTACGTCGGACACATTCCTCCGCCTCCCTGGGCGATCCCGAGACAAGTGCTTCCTACGCGCAATAAAGACCGAGACAGGGCTCCCCATGGTGGATCGGCGCACGCCGACTGCACAGTCCCGAGAACTCGCGCGCACGATCCAATCGGCTTCATTTTAATTAAATATCACGTATAATCCATATTTTATATCGCCAACACCAGCTATTAACACGTGGCATGTTCTTCGTGCTATCTATATTAATAAAAGAATTATCGGATTTAAATACACCTAAAGATTACGTTTTATAAAGGCATTACAGTTTTCCACGCAATATTACACAATGGAAAACATAGAACATCATAAAGCTAAAAATGTGTGAGACAATACTAATTTCTCGTGCGCTAACCACAAAGTTCACTAATATTTAATGTTTTTTACTCCCTTTATTTTAACCCGTAGCATCTGCTTGTCGGCTTGTCTGCCGAAAAAAATTTGGATCGATTTTTAACCCCTTTCCAGTGATCCGATCCAGCTGAAACATTGCAGGCAGACTCGTGGCGATGATAAAAAAGATATCAAATTTTGGTTTAAACATTTTTAATAATTATAATATATTTGATTTATCGAATTTTTTTATTACTCCCTTTCGAAGCGTCGCCCGACTCGAGCCCGACGCGTGGGGTAAGTGCAAAACCTGTTTCAACTAATAAATGAGAAAGGGAGTATAATAAAAACTTGGTTATTATGGATTAGTTTTTTTACCACGCTTAAATCAGCTTTTGTCTGTCTGTCTACAGAATACACAAATAAATTATAAATCAATTAATCCATCATAATTAATTGATCAAAGTTTTATGTGGGAAATTAGTTAGTTAATGAGCTCGCCAAAAGATGGCCCTAGTTTCCTAACGTGTTATTTTAACTGAAAAATTAGAAAATTAAATAAATGTAAAAAATATATTGAAAAAAAATCACACTTATATGTACTGAAAGGTAAAAAATAAATTTTCGGACAAAAATTTTTTCTTCACTCTTCAAATAAACGGCTAGGAGTTTTATTTATTTAATAAAATATATTTTTTACTTTTTTAGTACGTTTAAATTTAGGCGTGGTTAAACATATTTTTATGCAATATAACTGAACAAATTAATTTCAACTTGCTCTTTTTTTCTTAAAGATAGTACTGAAAATAAAAATCGATTTTTACAGTACAAAACAAAGTAAAAAGTTTAAAACCAGTTTCATAAATTTTGATGCATCAGTCGGTATTTTAATTTTCGAAAGTTTTACTCTTTTTTAAAGTAGGTATATTGTTACTTTATATAACTAACATACAAAAATTATAGGACATAAGACAATAATATCCTCGGTAAGATAGTTCTGGACATATTTTTTTTATTATTTTTTTTATTTTTTTTTATTTATTTTTTTATTTTATTAATTACACGGCTTAATAGCCTTTTACAACAGGTTTATACATAATTAAAATACAACAAACGATTAAATGTAAAAGAAAAATAAAGGGTATAAATGTAAAAAAGTATATATACATAGTTTAAACATAATGAGGTTAGACATGTATGTAAAAAAAGTATATATGCAAAAAGTGTAAAGTAGTGATCTCAGAAATTTTTACTCACCGATAATATAGCAATATTAAATATGAATAGCCAGGTATATATAAAAAATTTAAGACATTATATAAAAATTTAATATTTTGAAAAGAAATGATCATATATTGATTTTTTAAATTTTGAGAGAGATAGATTTAAAATGTCGACATATGTAGGTAGTTCATAGCCCAGTTTGTGCATCCGAGGTATGCTAGAATTTGAACGATATTGCAATAAAGAAACGAATGTAGGTACCCTACTCCAGTTCACCAAAAAAATGACAAATGCAGCAGGGACAAATTTGTCACGTCAAATATACACAAACATCCTAATTGTGGATACGTTGTGATCTCCAAACCGAGTTTCTCCAGGGTATGCTTGGCTACAATAGTGTAGAGACTAGAAGGAATGTGTATTTGATTACACATTTTTATCGATTGTTGCGCGGTATGATCGATAATCCTGAAATTATGCGGAGCATTGGTTTGTATGTTCCTGATAATTACCTTAGACATCGTCAGCATAGATTGTTTCACATTCCAATATACAGAGCCAACCTGCCGATGGTTAAGCCTGTTGGAAGAGCTACCGCTATGCTGAACAATATCGCTTTGGGCATTGATATATTCCATGTGTCTGAAGGGGTTCTCCGAGGCAGGATTCTCCTACACCTTTGACCAGATTTTATATTATTTTTTTGATTATTAAATATTGTTATTTTGATATATATATATACTTTCATAATATGTATGCCTTGAACACTTAGTTTGTAATGTACATATTATTAATTGAATTGAATTGAATCTTATTTCTGGAATCACGAGCACCGTTCTTGAAGCCATCGGGTAATTACAAAAAAATAAAAGACTCAGATTTGGAACATAGGTAAATAGAGGGATCACTTAAGCCAGCTCGTACAGGTTGGTGAACCCTGGGCCATCATATTAAAAAGTCTTCCATACACGTTTCTCATTCAAATAGCTTCGTCTCAGTGAAATTGTCTTAATGGGTAATTAAAAGTAGCAGCAAAGCAAAGAGGCAAAATCATTAATTCCTTGAGGTGATTTTTTACGAAAATGGCGCTAAGAAATTATCCATTTTTATTTTGTTATGTGATGCCTATACCAAAAGGCACACAGTTAAATAACATTAATCATGATTTTTTATCAGCATAACTTATTACGTGGAAACTTTTATCGGCTGTACAGATAATTGGGTTCTGGAAAGAAGACCTTTTAAGATCTATTTCATGAAAAGGTGATAAAACCATTGCATTGCGCATAGGTACTCTTTTAGCACTCGGTGTACCCTCTGAAGCCGCGCCCACTCTCACGGCGCGTGTCTTTGATTTTTTGTCTCGAAGATTTGGCTCGAAAAGGTCTTTAAAAAAAATTAAGCGCTATGGAAATAGGACTAACTTGCGGTCTCCCGGGACAAGATTTGCGCCTACAACCACTTGATCACCAAGCGAGCATCTTAGCGATGTACCGTACAAGTACTATTATAATAATTTGAATCAGTTAACGTGCCAAGCAAGTGCTCAGTACATAAATGTGAACATTGTAAATAATCGTGTTTTCTATTTTTTATATTCATAGCGTTTACTTTGTGTTTGTACATAATTATTAATTTGAGAGAACTAACCAACTTTGCGTAAACCACACTGATGGACTTTTAATGTCTACCAGTTTCGATACGGTACTGTATCTTTCGTCAGTTTTTTTAATTGTATATATATATTCGTTATTGTAGTGTTTACTTGCTGCCAAGACTCTCAGCAACAATGAAAAAAGCTTAATTTAATTTTGTAAACAATAATTGTAAACTTTGTAACATTGAATAAACATTGAATAAATTGTAAACTTTGTAAACTTGGTAACATTGTAACATTGAATAAACGAATTGAATAAACGAACTGAATTGAATTGAATTTAAAAAACAATCATTGGTATATGTTCATGTTAATTTATATGGCGCCATTTTTGCGTAAGAGACGCTTCAAGGGCGCTTTACAGGTGCGACATCCCGAAAAAATGAGTTTTTATCGCAGGACATGGTTTTTATACAAATTTTTTAGTTTTCTAAATTAAGAACTATTTATTATTATCCCAATTATAATCCGTCTGTCCGTCCATCTGTCTTTCTGACCCGTTACTTCGTGTAACGTCCGTAACTTCTTTACAGTAATTTTTTTTAACTTGATTTTTTTACGAATTTTTTTTCCTTTCCTTAATTTTAAAAGAATTTACCATTTTTTTCTTTTTTTACGTAATTTTTTTTACTTATTTCTCTTAGACATAATTTTTTTTACGGATTTATTTTTTATATATATAAATAAATAAATCCTTAATCATCTGGAGCCGACATGTAAAATTTCCGTCGTTTTTGACGGGTCACAGCTAGTTCCACTAATATAAAAACATTTTCTTTATCTAGTCCGTGTATTCGCTGTGTTCGAATTTATTCCAAATACTTCGAACGAAACATTATTTCATTTTTGACGGAATACATCCTGTCTTTTAACAAAGGTCATAGGCGGAGTGGGGCAATTTGTAACTGCCGGTGTGTTCGTCATCCAGGCGAGTAATCATCACACGTGGCGCGGTGCGGTCCTTCATCAGGGACCAGGGCAATAACGTGTCCGCCCACGCGCCCTTCCACGTGCAACCTGCGACCGGTGACGTCACGAGGTCCCCGGGGACCTCAGGACATGGCGGTGAGCATAAAAACCACAATGATCGCGCTACGTGCGAGAAATGTCTGGTCCGCTAGTGGTCGACACACACATCACCGTTAAAGTTCAATGGGTGACTCGACACTTTTATTTAGTTACTCATGAAATAGCGAACTAATAAAAGATAAATAATTTTTATCTTTTGTTGGTTCTAGTTGTGTGCGGTTCTGCCCCAGAATCAATATTTCTGTGGGTCACGGTACTGTCACGTGTGGCGGCTGCGGGATGAATCAATGAAAACGCTGGAATTTAATTACAGATTTGTTAATTACTGATTAATAATTATTCAATGTAAAAAGTCACTTTACACTATTAAACTTAACGCTATTCTTTAAACGTAATATATCACTCGTCCATAAATCGTTAATTTCACTGGGTAATACTTTCGAAAAGTCTCCGCTCAAATATCGCACAAGAGTAAGCACTTCGCTTAATTATCTGTCGCGTACCTAGTTCACACGCCTGATGGTAACACTTTTCGCTTCGTGATTCGCCGCTATAGTCGCATCGTAAGAAACGTCAGAATAACATTGGCGCTCCGCGGCCTGGATCCGTTTATTTTATACCCGATCACGTTGGATTTCCGAATCCTCAAGAATTCTCTAGTATATACTAGACTTTTCTAGTAAACACTTTTCGTTTTCGTTCGGAAAGTTTCGGACGTCTCTCGAAAGCTGTAGATAATTCTAGATCCTTCGATAGTGTTGTACCAACCTCAAACAACTGTCGCTTGACAGAAGTGCTTAATTCTTTTTAGCCTCGTTACAGTACTAATGCGTTTTTAAAATAAACAAAACAGAGCGCGTTAATTCTGCAAAGTAATTGTAAGTAAATAGGTCTAAAATCATGTTAACTTAAACATTATTTATCTAGATTTCTTATAGTGTTTTGTGTGAATCAGTAATTACGCTAGCCCATGTATAATACATGAATGTATCATTATGAATGAACATTATGTTCGCTACTTTATTTTTTTATTAACTATGTATAAGAAATAAATATTACCTAGAAATGAAATGCGGCCTAAAATATTTATTTATTTATCTTCATCTTGTTACATGACAGGAGATGGAGCCGCTCATCTCACTAGGAAGAACCTGTGCCGAGATGAGCAGCTGAACAATATAGTTAGAACAAAAAATAATAAAGATATACAACAAAATACTATATAACTATAAAATTAATTAATTGATTAATTGAGTATACAAATATAAAATGTGGATAATAAGAACAGAATATACTGTAAAATACAAAAGCAATAGTGAAAGTAGAGTAATATATATAAAAATCATATGCATGGATAGTAACAAAATGTATACATATATAATAGCACAGTTAAAAGTATATTTAGGTATGTACCTATATAAGAAAATTAAATTAATGTTTGTGTATAATATGATAGTAGAGAATGTGCGCTACACACAAATGAAAATTCAATAAGCCGTGTAGCCTCTGTAGACGTAAATATCCAAGCCGTAATATGACAAAACGATCAAACGCGATCACAATAAGATTAGCATATTGTATTATGTTCTGCTTCTGTAATTTGAATAACTAGAATCCCGTCCCAGTCCTGAGTCCCGAGAAGCCCGACAGCTGCAATGTCACTTTAAATCACGACACACGTATAGCCTGAATAGTAACAAATAAACATGTCGGGAAAAAATAATATTTGACAAATGTAAGTTAATGTAAAAAGCATGAAACACACAATATAATGCTTAAAGGTACAAGGTACTTTAAAAATACAACTTTAGTTGTCACCGCATTTGACAAATTCAAATAATTATTATTAAATAATCTGTTTGTTTTAGTTGGTTTTAATCTATGGACTAGGAATAAAATAAATCAAAAAGTCATGGATAAATGAAGGAATTTAAAATTTTCAAAGACTACCACGCATCATAAAGTATTATATATTGAGGGATTGTTTAATTTATGGCAGTCTGTGTATCAATTAAAATTCATATAATAAGATTTTATTATCACTGGTAAATTTGAATAATTCAGTTTCATTGAAAAATTAAATATGATTAATTAATTATTGTTTAAATTATACATAAGACAATTACGATAAAAGAGTCAGAGATAGCTTCAGAATTTTGTGTCGTTTAAATGATTTAAATGTAGTTTGAAGTTGATTACAAAATTCTGACGAATTTTAAAAATATAAAGCATTATACATTAGTGTATGTTGAAGGAGAGACTCACTTGACGGGGATCGTGGAAGAAAAAAGGAGAGGCTTACACATACACATGCTTATTAGTGGCACGTGAGCATGCGCAGTGTTGACCTTCTTTAGCGTGTGTGTGTACGCACATTAATAGTAATAAGCATGCTCATTAGTGGCACGGTCAAAAATCAACCGCCGGTTGTTTATGAGCATGCTAATGTCATTCACCATGAGAAGGGGTATCTTTTGAGCATGTGTGAACAGGCTTGCTTATTATGAGCAGGCTTATGTCTTTCGCAGCTAGTATCGATTATCAATGCTATCTTCTCAGTCCGCGACAGATGAAACAAATATGAACAACAAACAAATATGCAAATGATGAAACATTACTTTTCGACTTATTATAGGAATCACGAATGTCTGTGGAATACTCGGTCACCGCTGTGAAAAAATAATATAGCAGGAAATAATGTTTATGAAACTTTATTAAAAGACATGAATGATTCAATCTTACAATAAAAATTATGAAAACTAAAATCAAAAATATTTTGATTTATTGGTTCACTTGAATTTTCTATTTCAGTTTGCAAAGTTTCAATTTTGAACTAGAGTTCCTCCCTATTATATGACAAGAGCATGCCACTAATAAGCATGTGTGTTTGATTTTTAGCTTTAAAATAAGCATGCTAAATAATGAGCAAGTGTGTACAGTTGTTAGGGCCTGCTAGTTTTGAGCATGCTAATGCGTCAGTAATAAGCATGTGTATCTGTACCTTAAAAATGAGTAATTAAAAAAAACCTAAATGGTTTCAAAATATGAACGCATATTAAAAAGATAAGAAATAAAGCACGACATACGAGGATGGGGGAAATTACTAAATCCATTAATCAAAAGTAAACATTTCGTCCCTTCATCACGGAACCATTATTCAAATTAATTAAATATTTTTTAAATATATACACATAAACCTTTAGGTACACGCGAGATAATATATACGAAATTGCAAATATTAATAGCGTCCCCAAAATGTTAGTAAATCATTGAAAAAGATACGAAACATTTCTAATATTTCTACGTCTTGGAAGTACAAAAACATTCTGATATCGAAATGTATGGAGAAGCGCATTATCATCAGTTTAGCAAACATAATAATTTCGTCGTCTGCCCGTTCGTCCATCTATCTATCCCCGTAACTTCGTGGAACGTCCGTAATTTCGTTACCAAACCCGGCCGGTTAACGCATGTTGCTACGACCGCCTCTCCGTAGATCGCCAAAAAGGTGGTATAAATATATACTAGGGCTTAGCAAAGACGCGAACCACGCGGTTACAGCTAGTCCATTCATATTTAAGTAAACAATTACTCATTTGAATATTATTACTATATCATATGTACCTAATATTATTTCATGTAATCGAATATTCATTCAATTATTTAATAAATACAATAGAATATAAATTTCATGTCCTTTTTAAGTGGCCCTGCAGCCCGTATCAGGCAAGCCCTTTGCCTCACGGCAAAATTACCCGAGAAATTGCAAGTGATAGAAATTGAAATTGATTTGCTTCACTCAATTCGTGAGGTACCCACCTTTCAAGCTTTTTCTAACTAACTAACTAACTAACTAACCATCACGCCGTTTCCCTGCAGGGGTAGGCAGAGAGGATTGAACGCCACACTCTTCTATCCTGGCACACCACTTTTGCTTCGGCCACATTCATACATCTTCTCATACACGCTCTACGGTTGTTGCGGCTTTTAACAGGGCCATCCTCAAATACTTGTAGTAAAATGATCGTGCCAGGTCTTTCGCGGACATCCTCTATTCCTGTTGCCTTCAACACTCGCCTCATATATCACCTATGAAGTTCTAAGAAACTATTCTGTGGACGAATAGAAAAATCGAATGAGTAAAAAAATGCAGGTTTTCGGGAGGGCCAAAACAAAATTTGGGAATTTCGTTTGTTCGTCTCTTATTCTTTGTTATTTTTATCCAATTTTTGCACTAGTAATTTTGCTTTTTACACTAGAACGTTGAACCAAGTTGACTAATATTGTTTCTTGCCAATTTTTTCATGACATTTATCCTTTTTCAAAAAATTAAAAAATAATCGCATTTTACTATATTTGCTGACTCATCTAATTTTTCCCTTTTCTGGACCCTTGACTCAAAACTCGATTTTATTGACTCACTCGGTTGTTCCTTTCGCCCGCAGCATTATTTAATTAAATACTAGTACAACTATCAACATTCTTTAGTACATAATAATTTTCCTCGTACTTAAAAATAGAAATTGTTTTCAAAGCGAAACAATGCGGCCCGATAAAGGCGCAATGTTTGGCGAGCGACGGCGGGTGAAATGGCACAGCGGACGGGGCGCATAATGTTTCCCGATACCGCTGGACGAGCGCCGGCCGATGTTAATTAAGCCGTGAAACGGTGGCGTTGCATTTTGCCTGAATCACCTTATCGAGGTAACGCGACCGCCTCCCCCTCCCCCCCCCTCTCTCTCCACCCCGCGGCCGGTAATCCCGTGTCAGAGACCGACCCCAGCTTCCGATTCGCGGCGTCATCCCCGACTCCCACGTGTCCAGATCTCGAGACAAACATCCCGCCGATCTTGTGCGCTGGAGTCATCTCGCATGCGGGATCCGCGTTCAAATTCTAAGGATACACACGGAGGATTTCCAGCATTCCAGCGGAAGTATTGGCTTTAATTTGAGATTTTGACACTTATTTCTACTAATTTTAAAAATAATATTACCTAGTGTTTATTTTATAGAACGGGTGTTAATGCAACGGTTGCAACAAAGAAAATTTGTGATGTGTCCGGAGACATGGAGACGTATTGAAAGTAAATAAGTGCCAACGTTGGTTAGAAAATTTTCCGATGGTGATTTTGACTTGTCTGATAGCGATAGAAGTGGGCGCCCGGTAGAGTCTGATAATGACGCTTTAAAAACACCTAGAAGCATATTTTTCTTAAAAGTCTACCAACAAGATGGCAAAAGGTCCTAGATAACGATGGAGATTAAACCGATTAAAAATAAAATTAAATGTAGTTAAATTCTTTTTTTTGTTGCCACTTAAATAACATAATATAAAAACTATAACAGTAAAAACGACGCAATCACAAAAAGAAATGCCTTGCAATATGTAATTTTAGTTATTATTGTATTATGTTATGTATGTATTCCCAAATGATTGAATTAGGGGTACTAGATTTTTAGCTTTTGCTGTGTTCTATAAAAATACGGACAGAATAATTATTAAGCATCAGAATTTGTTTTACTCCTGTCATTAAATTATATTTGAATGCTGTAACACTTGATTAAATTATATTATTAAAGCAGTTATTATTGCAATTGTAATTTTTATTAATTTTAAATGTTTCCTATTACTAACTTCACGCTTGTACCTAAAGGGTGATTTTTTTAGAGATATAGAACCAATGAAAATGGCCCTTGCCAATACTATTGATTCATTAGAAAGATAATTTTATGGCAATCGTGTTAAAATACGATTAAGATATTCGAAATAATTTTGTAAGCGTCATTCTGGCTAACATCAGCTAACAAATTGGCTGTCGCTGGAAAGTGTTGCCAATTCAGAGCACGATATTTACCTACGTGTTTTATTTTATTTTAACCTTCTATACCTTTAAAACAAACACACCTTACATTACTTAACATCGAATACTATTCATTTTTTCATTTAAAAAGTTATAGGTCTCATTCAGACACGCGGGAATCGTGCGATTACAAATCGCGCGATTTGTGTCATGTGTTCATACAGCCGCGGTAAATAAGCGATTTGTGTGCGCGCGCGAATGATAAACGTCAGTTTGACAGCTCCGGTGCCGTTCTCCATCTTTGAATACAGGGATAAATTCGCTCATTACTTTGTGAACGACGGCCGTGTTCCATGGCAAGACACAAAAATATCATTCTGTCAATTCATTTTTGGTAAATAAATACGTAATTACCTAAAATACTCTTTTTTTCCAACGCGTTTTCACGATTTCCAAATATCTCCACCAACTCCTACCAAGCTTGGTTCTTGACGATTGACAATTTTATTTGAGTAATCCTCACATTGAAGATCCTACATTGCAGGTCTTTTCTCCATTTCATCAATAAAAAGTTCAGTGTCCAAGCGATCTATAGCGAGCTTACGCGTGCTCCTGTTATGACAGGAGATGCGATTATGATTGTATTTTCTAGCGGTTTGATTAACCGCGCGGTTACGTCTGAACGATTATAAACTAAGCCTACATAAATAAATAAGACCCGCGCGGATCCCATGCGATTCTGAAACTGCGCGGTTCCCGCTGTGTCTGAGTAAGCCCATATTCATATATCAGAACAGCGCGGTACGTAATAAAACGGAGAGCACCGGCGAAACCGGCAATGGAAATGAGGGACGCCCGTATAGGCTAGCGAAGCTGCTCTAGCTGTAAACAAACCACGACAAGATGTCGCAGCACGTCTTGTAAAAATATTTCTCTGGTAGGTACCATCTCAAAACAGTACCGGCGACGGGCGGGGCATTCTAATTACAGGGCGGCCAGCGCGCGGAGGACGTAACAACACTCAATCCATTGAAAGAGTGTTCCCTCAGCACAAACGCAGTCAAGACAGCGATTAACTGTAGAACAATATATGTATACTAGCAGTGTTTACTTTCATCGCCGAGTGGATGAACGGCTGCTCGCTTTTCGCCCCCAAAAAGCATTAAACATTGACCACACCAGTTTTGTGCTGCACACACTTGACAAAAATTAGTTAAACGATTTATGTTAGGATACTCAACTAATTGTCATGTCTCCTATCTCAAAAAATGCAGTAATTTTTCGATATCAATGTAGTCGCTCTGGTGCGTAAATCGTAAAAAAAAATCCCTCTCGGCGCCGACCACAAAAATCGACTATAGTTTGTTCATAGAAGAAAATAATATTTCTTTATCGACGGTCGTTTCTTGTAAAAAAAAATAAGGTTTATTCTCGGTGGACAAACTATACGTAGGTAGATGTTGTCTACACGCGATAAAAGTGATGGGATTATAAACAAAAGCGTCGCTATACACATGATGAGAATAAAGTCAAGCATTTGAATATGATTATTTGGCAAAGAGCGTCAGTTTCACGTTTGATAACTGATTTTGAAAGCACGTTTGTGTGTTGGTGTCAATTTTAAAATCTCCGCTCCAGTTTTAAAATCGGTTACAAAGAGTTTATACGAATTTCTTTTATCGGATTATAGCACTTTTTTTTCTAATCCCCGCAAGGACGGTTTTACTTTTCCTCTAGGTTCAATGCAATTGAAGTTACGAATTTATAATTAAAAAAATACATATCCGGATAAAGCGCAAGATGGAATTTTAAAGTCAAATAATTTTGAAACACTAAAGGAGAATCAGGTTATTTAATGAACTTAACCGAGGTTTTTAAAGGATCTATATCTAAGTAAAAGTTTGATTAAAATCGGATAAAATATATTTAACGAAGCCCGCAACGAGCGAGATCTGCCAATGGAAATTCTCCCTTACACGGTAAAGCAAAAGATTGCGGAACCCCTCAGCTGGCATTACTCAGCATCTTGGAGCCGGGCCAAGATTCCGGCCAATATATTACAGAGAGCGTCTCACGCACACGCACAAACATCGCTGTTCCAGAAATAACCATTTGTTTCCGCACGCTGCTCACTGGACCAGAAAAGTACCTTTTATTAGTTTTGCATTCAATCACCTTCCGCCACTTTGTCATGTATCGCTAGTCTGACAGGAGCATAGTCAGCTGAGTATGGATTTGAGCTTATCGTGCGAAGCATTATAGTTATATAGTTCTCACATCGTAATTGAGATTGTAATGTTAACGGCCAATAAATCGCATCTTTACGGATGTTGACAATCCAGAGTCGCAGTTAATTATGAATACTGTTATTTTTAAAATGATTTTCCAGGTACGAGATGAAATTAACAATACACATATTATACACAGTCAAAAATACGTTATGGGCGGATACCTGTCTAGATTGGACGTAGTTCTGCAAAAAAGATCCAACCCAAAAAACTGAGAAAATGGCTTCTAAAAATTGGAACGTACAAAAACCTGATATGTCAATATTTTATTGCATAGGGCTTATTGTAGAGATGTTTTTTTTTACGTTTTTAAATGTAATTATCAGAAAAAAAGTATATTTACGAAGATATGACATATTTTACAGGTTGGATTCTTTCTGTAAAATGTCAAAATCTATGAAAAACATTATTTTTTTCTATGTGGGTTCTATGTTCTATGAATTTGATAAAAAATAATATTAAAAGTATATGAGGCGTAGAAATGTTCAACCCTCTTAGATGTTTTCTTCAAAATTATTGTAGTGTAGTAATAGTAACATTTAAAATTTCAAAAGGATTTATCAATTTAAGCTACAGAAAACAGTCCAACCACTTTTTTAGAGTTAGAAAAATATTGAATTTATAAAAAACTATAGCACTTAGAGCTTGGACGTTTTCAGCACATAATGATATCGTATTGAGTCGTCTAAACTCGTACATAGCACATTTTTAGAATTTTGTGACGTGGTCACAACTAAAAGGTCTTAAAATGTTGGAGCTGGCTATCTATGAAAATAAGATATATTTTTTTAATAAATTAATAATAACATTCGACAAAGGCACATAATATCATTTGGTTTTGTATTGTGCATTACGCAGACTCATAATTGCATAGTCGGAGCCGATAATCGCTGGAACTCACCAAATACATAAATATATTATTTCGGGGGTTCCGGGTGCGATATCTGATGGGGTCACAGGTCACAGTACATATACATATGTATATGATTTTCTCGTGGGTGTTTTTGGGACAGGTTTTGCTACAATAATTGGGCCTCGTGATCTGTTAGATTACCAAATTTTAAAATAATTTCAAAAAACCTATCTTCGACTCGTCGACTGAAAACTTTCGTAAAATCCTAAAACATTGCGACCTGAGCCAGGTAGTGAAGGTTTTTAAGTTGCAACATTTGTAATTTTAGGAAACAGGTTTGATATATTTTTCGTTTCCGGTTTCATTTCTCGCTCGATCGAATCCGCGTTCCGCTGGGCGGGCTGCTCGCGTACAATATTAAAGTTCACACAGTTTCCGCGCGCATTGTTTTAAAAAAATTACGTTTCGTTTCATTTTCCCGCCGAGCAGACGGCATCCCCGGCACACAATTTAATTACAAGCGTGTCGTGCAACACTGGCGAATAAAAAAAGCATTGTTTTTAAAATGTGGCAAGTATAGGTCTTTTCGTATAAGCTCGCAATAGGCATGATTGAAATAATCTTCTATAATGTAGGTACACATCCACTATTACCGAAAATAACATTTTTTCAGTAATAAACTATCTATTTTTAATTTCATACCAAAACGCCCGCAGCTGTCATTTCGTCTACGTGACGTCAAGCCTTAGTAAAAATTGCATTGTAACTATGACAACAGTTCAAAGTGACGGTGATGGGTACTACAGTGCCACCACTATAACTTGGCGTGCGAGGGAGGGCGTCCCTGTCGCCTAACAGAAGTTGCCAGGATGTAAATTTATTACACAATACATAATGTACAGAATGTCCGATGACCGGTGTCGTAGTCTTTAGCAGAAACCAAGCAATAATGCGGCCATTCCATCTGTCAAACTGTCAGACGGTAATATCGGTCCATTATTTGCTTTTTCAGCTTCGCAAAATTTTAATATTTCATTGACAATTGTTCTTGCACCATCCCGGACTGTTTAGGATGTTTTGGACATAATAATTCAGTGTACATTGGTAATCAAGATGTCACAGCTCCCGAGCAAATACAAAATTGTACTGAATGACAGGGCGAGGGGTTACCGCCGGGTGCGGGCGGGGCGGATTTTAGTTCCAAAGTCGCCGCACGCCAAGTCATTGTGGTCATGCTCTATGGCGTGACATCATTCGCTCTGACTGGTGTTTCAACTAAAATGGCGGACTGCACAATTTTATACTTTTATTTTATTGAAAATATTATTAATAATGTGTTTATTAAAACTGGATCATTTTTAGAGTCCTTTCAAAATATTTTCTTCTCTAAAATCTCTCATTCTTTAATACTGTCATCATGCCTGTTGCGTTAGTGTGGGTGCAGTGCGTAATACGCGCGTTGTTTCGCTGTGTTAAGTTTACGGATACGCCGGATGTATGAAAAGACCTGTAATACAACGTCCCTGGACCGAGTACGAAGAGAATTGACGACGAGAGGCGCAGCCCGCAGCGCGTGAATCACGCGGCACTGGGTTCAGAGTTCAGAGGTCTCCGACAGATTACGTAATAATCCTTCATTCACACACTGACACTAAAATAATCGTGACCCACTTAAAGCGAGGCGCGCAAATTATAAGAACACTAGATACCAGAAGTCGACGTCAAAAAATGTTCGTAATATGTCTTACAATTGTACTTGCAGTCTGTGTTGCAGTTTAAGGCCGGCCGCACTTTGGATACGAATTATTACGTACGCATTTGTACGATTATTTTCGTACGTATTGAGCGCGCACATTGATTGCGTCTTGCGTTGGTCGCGATCGGTTACTTTTCGCATTTCTCCAATAGCGTTTGTGCCGAATGAATAATCTGTATCTTCTGGAAAACTCTATTACGGCAGACTTAAATAATGACATGTCTGTCTATCTAATAGATTCATAAATGCTGGGGAGAATCGAAGTGCAACAAAAGCTCATAACATCGGAGAGTTATTTAAAAGTTTTTGTTCGAAGTACATAATTATACCTCACCTTCATTAAACCAAATTATTTAACTTACAGTTATTTTTTAGTTGTTTAGAGATTCTCAACCATGATCTGCGCTAATGGTCACGTAGTTGAATCACTTTGGTCCCACAAACATTTGTGGTCATGTGTCAAATTGACAACATTTTCAATATCCATCGTACGAAATCACAACAATTTCCGAACAGATCCGGATCGTGTCGGCCGTCGCATCTATACGTGCGTACACGCACTACTAAATCGTGTACAGTGTGCGATTTTCAATACTACTTCAAAGGTCAGGAATGTACTTGCGTATTCGTACATATACGTACTACTCAATTTCGTACCAAAACGCATCCAGTGTGCGGCCGGCGTAAAGCCCGGTTGCGCCATCTGAAGTAAAGGTAAAAAGGTTACTCGAGTAACCTTTTTTACTAAACCGAGTTGTTCCATCTATGGTCAAAAATATTTTACTCGCCGAAGTACACACAAGAGTAACATTTTTTTACTTTCCAATATCGGTGGGTAAAGGTAAAAAAAATGGCCATCCTCTCACAGCTGATTTGAAAATGTGACATTTGTCCATATAGGTACAGTAGCCGGCAAACATCACGAAATTTTTCGGCGTAATGGGGGGAAGTTTGCGCATGTACCATTCCACCAACGAGACCAAAATTTGTCTTCTGCGCATTCCCCCACTACGCCAAAAAATTTCAAGAAGTTTGCCGGCAACTGTACTAGTCATTTTCGTATTGAAATTTGTAAACATTACAATGAATCTTTTAATTTCGCGTTATTTTAGCGATGGTTTGACGTTTGTTTGGTTTGTTTCATAGAATAGAGTGGTTTGTTTGATTATGAACCGCAAAAGTACGTATTGCCAGTGGTAAAAAACTTAAATAAATCAAATTCCACAGACATATGCGGTATTTGAGGTTCATTCCGCTTGGCACCCTATAAGCCTTATTATTGGTAAAAAAAAGACATTTCTGCGACCCGAAATCGAGATTACTCTCGGCGGATGGTAAAAAAAAGTTACTCGGGTTAACTTTACTCGAGTAAAATTTACTTTAGATGGCGCAACCGGGTCTTAGTTTGCAGGGAAGTTATCACTCGAAGGAAGGTGACCTCATATCGGTGCTCGCAACTAGATGATCTCATGTACACATCGGTGCGAGATCTTAGATTATTTTATGAAAGCGAGCAGCTGCAGAATGTGCCGGCGAGTATTTATTTATTTAAGACATATTGAAAGTATCTTTCGCGCAGTTTTAGATACAACGAATTACGAGCGCACTCTAAAACTGTTGGGAATAAAATTTTTGTACGTTTTCAAAGATTAACCAAATTTAATATGCAGGGTTATTTGGAAAACATTAATAACCTTGCAGGACTATATTCCTGCCTTGTTCAAACAATCATGGCTTAATATCAATATTTATGGAGATGTGCGACATGAAGTATGCATTCTTTTTTCAATATTTTTGACTTTTTTCGTAAAACGTTGGACTATCAATACAGTAACTTATATAGAATACGAAAAATTCGTTCCCTTTAATACAAGTCAAATAAAACAATAAAAACCTTGCAATGACAATTGGAAAACATTCCAATTGGAATTTCTGCAGATTTTTTATCATTTTATTTAACTTCTATTAAAACAAATAAATTTTCCTAAAATATAAGTTACTGTAATGATAGTTCAAAGTTTTGTAAAAAATAAGTGAGAAATATTGGAAAAATGCAATAACAATAACAAAATAAAATTGTAATATATATAATATAAAAATTGATATTGGGTCGTGGCCGCTTGAACATTTTCGATTCATAATCAAGGAAGCATTATAGTCCTGCGAGGTTATTTATGTTTCCAAGTAACGCAGTATAACGATTTGTGGAGTGTAATAATAACAATAATAAAAGTATTGTTAGCTATAGAAAAAAGATTGGCAAGATCTTTTTACTCTTTGAATTTATTTCTATCGTTGAAAATGTCAATTGGGGTGTAATGAATACGAGTAATTCCGTAAGTTGACCACGCGTACAAGGTGTGAGCACTAAAGTGATTTTATGCGAAACACATTGTTAAGCTAAATTATAAAATTAATAATATTTATTCTTATTATAATATCGAAAAATACCGTATAAGAAGTAAAATACATTTTTCTAATGTTCAAACTTTAAACACAGTCCGGTCTAGATTTCGAAATCGAGACTACGTTTTTACGACACAACAACTGTCGGAAGATAAATAATCTTAAAAATAAAGTTCGGTCGGTGGAAGCAAGCTTTTCGCCCCTTTCACGCTGAATCGTGGAGCCTTTGCACTAAGTGATGCAACGAATACGAACATTCGTATTCGCCGAATATCATCACGAACATCATCACGAATATTCGTATTCGCCGAATATCACTACGAATATTAAAAACAAACTATTTATAATTGAACGCAACTCAAATTACGGTTTGACTGTGCCCCGTGTATCCCAACACATCTCTATTATCGGGGATTCTCCTTACATTGAATGAATGGAGTTGTTGAGTTCTCAGATTATTTTTTAAGCTGTCAGTTGTTACTTGTTTCTTGTTTCACAGCATAACATGAGTTCTTTCATCTATTCTTTTCGGTTTTTAAAATGGTTAGGTGCCCATTCCTTGTAGTTTTTGTTTTGTAATACGTATTATTCGTTCCATTTTATTTCCGTTGTGTGTAAAAGCGTTAACTCTTATAAAATAATTTCAAAATAAATCTAATAACATGACCTCTCGTAAGCGTGAAAAAAGTGATATTAGGAAACATTTCGATAAGAAATCTGGTAAGTTAAATTTAAATAGGTATAACTTTATTTGAAATAAAGATATAAAGATATATTGAGACGAGTTTATTTTGTTTTGTTCGGGGACTCTATTATTTATTACCTTGTTGAATTATTCGTATTCGTGTTCGCCGAATAGTAGGTTTGATATTCGTGAAAGTAGTATTCGTTGCATCGGTACTTTGCACGTGGCTAAAAGCCGTTTCGGTCAGCAGACGAGCGGACAGGAAGGGAAGACACCCGACACCGGACACCGGAGCGCGGTGGCACCGACCTTCGGAGTCTCCAGTTACCGCGGGTCAAGTGCTCTCCGCGCGCGGAGCGGTGCATTAACTGAGCGCTGGCCGCCTCGGGTGGTCCGAGAGTGCTAGTAAAAATAAAGTGGATACCTAATAAAATGCAGGTTCAACTCATTCCTTATCATTCTTTCAACTCCTCCGCCCAATCTCTCACAATCCTGGGAATTTAATTTGTATCTCTTATTAAGGGGGAATACCTAGCTACGAAGCGCGAAAAAATGCCATATTTGTGATTTTTTAAAGAAAATATGTATGAATTATGGTATTGGTATCACGTCTACACGAAAGTAGGTACAAACTTTTAGGAATATGTTAAAAAAAAAATTAAAAATATTCAACATTGGCGGAAAATTCTTGGGTTCTGTCGACTGCCGAAAAAAAGGGTATTCCGCGGTGACCACTCCCACTTCATCTGTAAACATCAGAGTAAAAAAATAAAAAAAAGATTATCAAAATTAACATCTTTGACGTAGGGGTTTTTGAAAATATAGATTTTTGACAAAACGGTGGGCGTTTGAATTTAAAATAGCATTTTTTTAGAGAAAATTCGGATTTATTATGGCCATAAATAAAAACCAATTCACTAAAAAAATCCTACGACAAAGACTAGATAATTATGTATAGAATAACCACTAGAAATTTCAAGTTGATCGGTTCAGTAGTTGCCGAGATATTTTGGTCACCGATTTTCAAAACATGGTTTCGAGTAAAACGCATTTGAAAATTGAGCAATGAATAAATCGCGAAATTTTTCAACTTATGTAAAATCATCGATTCCAGGTCCATAATGTAAGTCCTCCACCTTCCTTAGAATTCCCGTATCATCGAGCACTCTTCAAAAACATAATAGAAACAGGTCTAACGTTTCTATTATAAAAGAGCCAGACTGGCAGCGCGGCGCGTGATCAACAAAGGGATGCCACTTTGTACTTTGTTACTTTTATGATTTTTTACTTGAAATTTTCACCAGACATTCTCAAGACCTCAAAAATTTAAAAATCGATTTTTTCGAAATTTCTAGGTAGGTAAGTATCCCCCTTAAATGTAATTATATTTCAATCGAGTCTTGGCCGAAAGCCACCGGACCAAATCGTTGGACGTGAAGCGTGTTCGAGAACTCGACAAATTGTCCGAACACGAACCATCAAAAGACAATCATAACAACTCGATTTTTTTTCCTAAAGTAGAGACAATTATGAGCGTCGTAACTGAACATTTAAAATTACTTTTTGAATACTGTCTACATGTACTTTTAACAGAAATATAAGATGATTAATAAAATATACCGCCTGATAAATAGACACCGCTGACTAGGTGTGATGTACCTGACCTCTGCATATTTATCTGAACAGTGTCACGAGAGAACATTGTATGTATTTATTTCCTTGAAAAATCTTACCACACTACATCACCTCTGTAAAACCGTTGCATCATAATAATGACATTATTTATTCTAATATTATACATTTATATACAGTTTCTACTAAACTGAGAACAGAAATTTTACTTATCTTGTTTTAATAATTCGTGTTTATTTACAATTTTATAAATCTATGCACTCCGTTTAACCAACCAATGTTATTAAATTTATAATATATTACGTACGAATATAAGTATCAGATTTGATTCAAGGACATTTGCCATGCTTGATTTATAAATTAAATCATATAATAGCTAGTTCGTAAGTAACCTACCTCTGGTATCATTTCAAATTATTATTGAAAGAAAACTGCATCGAAAGTAGATTGGATGCACAAAGCTCAGCTGATGATAAAAAAACTCTGAAAAGTTCAAAGAGCAATACTTTTTGCACATCTATTGAAGAAACAATTTGAATTATTTTATTCTAAATATGCTTATGACAAATTTTATTTAAAATTTGACCGAGATACAAACGGTGAGCATTATTTTGATGTCTGTACTAATATTATAAAGAGGAAATATTTGATTGTGTGTTTGAATTGAATAGGCTCCGAAACTACTGGAACGATTTGAAAAATTCTTTCACATTCAGAATCCTACATTATCCCTGATGAACATAGGCTATAGAATATTTTCAAAAATGTTAGGGATCCGTATGAAAACTTCGATAATGTAACCCAACGTGTGAAAAAATTACGAAAAAAAAAACCTTATATTGCGTACGCTGCGGAAATTATTGCCAATAGAGCAAAGTAATGTACTACAGTTTTATAGATCTTTTATTTATTTATCTACAAAAAAGTCTACGATACCAAATATCTAAGTATTACAGTTATGTTACAATAACTTGTGTTAACATTAGATGGAAACATTGTTTTTTAGAGAACAGCGGACCCTTTGTTTTCCCTCACAAACTGATTTTTTACTTAATCCTTAACCCGTGCAACGCCGGGTACGACCGGCTAGTTGTTAATAAAAAAGACCAGAAGTTATTCTCAGTGGTTTCAAATCTGGAGTTGTCGTCGATGTCTGGTGTAGGTTAACGCGTGTGTGAAAATGAAATAGCACGTGACTTACCCAAAGATGTGTCGCTCCCGCTGAACACGGCATTCAGTCTATCTGAGCATCAATAACCGCCCAGCTTCCACAGGGAACATTCTGGAAGAAAACAGCAGAGTCAGGAGTGCGCGGGCAGGTGGATGGATGGCCGACGGGGTGCCAAGTCTTATATTAGAGCGGAATGATATTTCAAAGTCACATAAAAAATTCAAAACCGACGACAACAGTTAATCAACACGAATATGCCCGTCGAAATGATGGGCTAGTGAGATATGACAATCTCTTCTAATTCGTCAAATCTATCAATAATTGTTATCAAGGTACACATGTTAATTAGTGGCACATGAGCATGCGCAGTATTGACCTTCTTGAGCCCTTGCTTATTAGTGGCATGTGTGTACGCACATTGCTAGTAATGAGCATGCTAATGTCATTCACCATGAGAAGGGGTATCTTTTGAGCATGTGTGAACAGGCTTGCTTATTATGAATATGCTTATGTCATTCGCGGATAGTATCGATTATCAATGCGATCTTCCATTTTGAGCCAAGAGCGTCTCTATTCTATGACAAGAGCATGCCAGTAATAAGCATGTGTGTTTGATTAAACTCAGGAACTGTTTTGATGTATTGGTTCACTTGAATTTTCTATTTCAGTTTGCAATGTTTCAATTCTGAACTAGAGTTCCTCTCTATTCTATGACAAGAGCATGCCACTAGTAAGCATGTGAGTTTGATTGTTAGCTTTGAACATGCTTATTTATGAGCATGCTAATAATGAGCAAGTGTGTACAGTTGTTAGGGCATGCTAGTTTTGAGCATGCTAATGAGCATGCCAGTAATAAGCATGTGTATCTGTACCTTAGCAATATATATTTCCAAACGATAGGTATAAAAGAATTTCGATACACGGAACTAGGATGCATGAGATATTTTCGCAGCATTCAGTATTTAATATTGATTAATATTTAAGTTTGGTGCCCTTTTGTAATAAACTAATCTGCAAAACCTCTCGTTCTGTGTATAATGGGCTCACGTATCTGATTAATTATCATTCCATTAGCCATTCGCTCACAAGCTCCATTGACGTAAATAAACGTGTCTTCATTTGTGGCATATGGATGCAAAACCGCCACTATCCATACGGAGCCCATGCAGATAGTGGCGGTTTTACGTCTATACGTCACATTTTATCTATTATTGTTTTCACATCCTTTTCTCGGTCGTGCAACTTCGATTGCGTGTGGGATGCTGGGAGCACATTCTTCGCAATAAACCCGAGCAGAGGATAAACAATTTCACTGAAATGCAGGTGAAGCTCTCAGCGAGTCCTGTGCCAATATGTGGCAGTGTATATACCTATGCAAAAATTGTAAGTCAATATTTTGGGTTACAAAAAACAACGCTTCTCCGAGCAAGACGACGCACCTCGCACTGTCGTATATAAGGTTACCATTCTGACAAGATACACTAAAATGTCTGAGATTAGTCGCGAGACAAGTTAATGGGGAAAAAAGGAAGATGTGTGAAAAAGTTGAGTGAATCTGTACATTTTAAGTACAGTGTTAAAAGTGTACATAAAGTAGCAGAACGATATTTCCTCTTGCCATATATTACCGTTTGAATATTAAAGGATGGTCAATGGCATGACATTTGACGTACAAAAGGGTGAAGAGACGGTACAAGGCAGGGTTCGAAAAAATCCAATTTTTATACAAAAATCGAATTTTTTTATATAAATCCGATATATATCAAAAATTGCATATATATCCAAACTTTTTTTCCTTTTTACACGTGTCGATTGATGCAAACTCAAAATAATTAGGAAATTTTTATTTTGTACATGAATTACTATTTATTAACTAAATGAATTGCATACTGAAAAAAGCTAATATTATATGCAATTATTATATAAAAGTTACAAAAGTTGCTCTTTCTAATGTAGTGTTATGGGTGTTCGTTTCTTTGTGTGAAATAAAATATGGATTATATGAAACAAATTAAACTAAAAAACAACCGCAACAATTTTTTAAATACAACTAGCGCCATCTAGTAACGACCGTAGATATCCCAAAAATAACTTGTGGCACTTTTTAAAATACAACTAGCACCATCTAGTAAGGACCGCAGATATTAAAAAAAATAACCTGTAGTTTTTTTAATACAACTAGCGCCATCTATTAACGACAGCAGAAAGTTATTTTGGATATATATCGAAAATAAAAATCAAGTTATAAATATCGTGATATATACCGCGGATATATACATATCATGATATATATCCGCGGATATATATTCTCGAACCCTGATACAAGGGGACTACAAAAGCCGAGAATTGTCTCAGAAGAATTTCATGGGAGCAAAATACGTATTACAGGGATTGTCTCAGGTCGAAAATCGCATTCGTAGACACGGGCCATAAGGTTGGCTGATGTGACCTTTATATTTTCTCTTCTTCTTCAGCCTTCATCTCTCCACTGCTGGATACGGGCCTCTTCCATACCCTTCCAGTAGCCATCTCTTTGGGCCTATACGAGCATGAATCCTTGTGCGCATTTGAACTTTTCTACACTTTTTTTGTAAGGATCATCATCTCCACACCGTATGTCATAACTGGCAGTGGAGTGAGACCCACCACAGGCCCAGGGCCGTTCTACGAGCAAAAGCTCCCGTATCGGCCCTACACTTTCGCCATCCAATTTGGCATTGTTTTAATGCTAAAGCAGTTTCTTCGCTACGCTGCTGACGACGAAAAAACACTCGTGCGACGCGGCGAGGAAACTGCACTAACCACTTCACTGTCTCTGATGCGTTATGAAACAATTTATTTAAGAAAATAGTAATACATAAAATATAATTAAAAGCAGAGAAATACAAAAAATATCAAACATCAGAAGTGTCGAATCCAGCATACTGTCATAACTGGCAGTATGCACGATTCGAAAGCTTTTCTTTTTAAGACAATTGGGATCCCTTTGTTTTCGAAAAATATGAGTTTGTTAAAAGCAACCCAACTCAGTCCTATTCGTCTTAGCACTTCTACCGTTTCGTTTTCTTGTCCATTTTTTCTTGTGTCCCGAATATATACAATATGTACCATTTCAATATCATTATTATTGATTGTGAAGATATTAGCATAATTATAACCCATCAAATGCCAAATTGGCTCAATTTAACTTTTTTTTAACTTGCGATCATTTGGGGACCAATACGCTCTCCCGAACATTTTTAAGCTCAAGGATACACTTGCAAAAATTTTCGGTAGAGTAGTCCTGCGCTGTAGTGTAATAAATAGAACCTCGTGGTATATTTAGCCGGAAGGGACGTGAAGCGGGGAGCGACCTCTGCAGGGCTAAGTGCTGGCGCCACCGCGGCTGCGCGACTTTATAAATAACGCCGGCCGGTTAAGCAGGCTCTGTTCGGGCCGCGGGGACGACCCTTGCGGTCCGCGCTCCTCTGGTCTTATTTACTTCCACTCCGGTGCCCGGCACAATAAGCAATTTTTAATGAATCTTTACACGGTACAGAGTGGTACAGACGAAAATTCTATTAAGGCCCTAGACCACTGTGAAAAAATATTTTTTGTCATTTTTTTTCACTTTCATTTTCTGAAAGATGCGTTTGTCAAGAATGCTCTCACCAAATACTTTTAAAAAATTTATAAAATTGACGGAGATACAGCGGTTTAAAAAATTTTGTTTGTATGTATGGATTATCCTTCAGCAAAACTTTGAACGCGTTTTTCTCAAAAGTACACTTTTCAACCTGGTTGACAGCATATCAGAAAAACTATACATTCGATTTGCATGCGCCAAGTCGTAAACTGTTTGAAATTCCAGTCTCTATGGTACCACGTAGAGATTTTTTTAAAGGGCGCTCTTCTATTTTTTTTAAATATATGATGAAAATTTTCTATAAAAAATCGAAAATAAAATTCGTTAGTCCGCTATTATTGTTTTAGATATCGAAATTCTTCTACGTGATGCTATAAACCTATATGTCTAGTTTCTAAATATACTTTTATTTCATTTTTCGGTTGTACCCTATGGCTTAATAACCACCCAGCGGCAAATTCTTCAGAGTGTCCTCTTGGAAGCAGCGTACACCGAAAACTGTACATAAGATTTGAGTAAAAAAATTTGTATGCAGTCTTCAATATGTATATATATACTATGAGTAAAAAATAAAAAAAATTCCATGTATCGTTTGCTTGAAAATAATTACGAAAAATACACCCTCATACCGCGCGCGCACAGTGGTCTGGGGCCTTAATAAAAATGTTATTGAAGCCGAAAATTGGAAAAGTTATCGGCAAAATGCCCACTTATATGAAACTAATTTATGCATGGAAATCAAAGATCAGAAAATAAATAATTGCAAATATTGTACACGAATTGATCATAGAATCTTAAACTGTATAAAGCCGGCGCCACACTGCGCTTATCTTCGAAATGTAGCGGCGTTCCGCGACGGAAAAGATGCGGCGGATAACCCGATATGTGGCGCCGGCCTAATACTATTTAAATAAATGAATTCCGATGAAATATACAAATCGAGAAAAGATTTATTTTGAAATCCATACATATGATAAGACTCGTTATTATTGTGACTACAAAATCAAATCCCGTGTTCAAATTAAATTCAAAAATCCAAAATGGGATTTAATTTTGATTAACCTGGCTGAGCTAATTTTGTCATAGATTTTATACGTTTAAGACCAGAAAGAGCAAACATAATTCATGATTGACAAATAATAATTTGATGAAACTGAAACATTTTTAATTGAGTGTATGATAATTTAACATTGACCGATTTCTGGTATCCCGAAATGAATCCAAAATATAAATCCCAAATGAAGTAATCCTCGCCATTTTAACTTAATGATGATTCAATATCATTTGTGCAATACAGGATAAACGAAAACAACAGAACTAATATTATATTAATTCATACTCAAATTAATGATCTCAAATTCTCTGATCTACATATTCTATGGCAGTCGGTCCGTCATTTTCATTTGAATTTCACCTTTACCTCATTTGTAGTGGCTTTACATTTGCATAATGGTCCCAAGTTGGTGTATATTCTTAATACAGCAGTTTGACATTTTGCGAAATGGCTTTCTAAAAGAAATCTCATTATAATAAAATATATCGACCAGTTTTATAAAAATAATCCGTGTTGTTCGGATCAAGGGTGATATTTTTGTCACATAAATAATACCTAATTGTAAATATAACCGCGTTCCCTATTTATGTCTCTTCGGAAATGTTGTTAATATATTATATATTGTATAACATTAATGCGCAAAAAGAGGGTAAAAAAATAAGCGAGTTGTATTTTCAAGCTGAAGAAATTTTAAAGTGGATTGATTAACAAATATGGTCGACAAAATTGTCATAGCTAGGAAACGTTACGCGAAGACTGTGACCAGCTGAGTAATATGTATACTCGAATATTCCGGTGGCATTGTCTTGGAACTGTAGTTGGTTCCCAAACCTTAAATATGCCGAATATATATATATATAACCATATACTCTCGGACTTTAATATAAAATAGAGGAAAGTTAAAATAAAAAGACATTAATTATTAAAGACATACTTACATACTAGATTGAATTCTAGCTCCGGACAAAAATTTTCATGCGACGGACCACCCTAGGCCGGTTTCAACGTTATCTCTATTAAATTTTTAATCCATAAATATTAGAGTAAAATTAGTAAAATTCTTCATTTTAACCGGTCAATAGTAACATCAACGTGAAGGACAAAGATCGAACCCTGTCCGAGTTCCAACGGTATCATTCCTTAACCCCAGCGCCTGTCATTATTCTGGTAGCCTTAGGCCCGGTCGTATCAAGTTGGATTAAAGCAAAAGCTCTTTTAAAGCATAGATTTTTACAGAAACGGATTGTTTGATTGGTGGAGAACGCAAAAATCTACGCTCTAAACGAACTTTTACCTTATTCCAACTTGACAACCAGGCCTTACTCTCTATCGGGACATCGAAACCCGGATTCGAAGAACATCCGCGTATATAGTGCTACACGATCGTGGAAAACGCTATAATTGTACATATTTTCAGTCAACATTAAATAAAATTACACTGGCTGTTGAATTATGCGTCATTTTGCATAAAATTTGTTTAATTATTTAAAAAACTAACGCCAATGCTAGAATGTCAAGAGAGCCACGCGAGATCCGCGGCGGTGCCAACTACGATAGCGTAACAGGCCCGCCAGTGTCAAGGGCAAGCTCGGAATTCCACTCGCCCCACGTGCAGACATTTCCACCGGCCACGCCCGCGGCCCCTGACGTCACCACCCCATTTGTATTCCGCGCCAGTTTCATAACCGCCGGTCGTTCTGTTCGGGATGTGGACTTCGTCTTGCGGAGGGTTCACGGACCCGGACTGCCCGTCACCTGTCAGTCTAGAGTGGCGAAGGGAAAAACTACGTTTCAAAATGAAGACTACAACACACACACGTTCACCAGTTTGAAGACTACAAAGTGTACACTACAATTGTAGTAAAAACTGCACGAAGTGAAGTAATGAAGTAATTGTACTACAAAATTGTAGTACTAGTGAACTAATTATATTTATTCCCAAATAAAAAGTTTGGTGACTAAAAAAAAAGTTTCGATTTCCAAAGGTTTCTCCATTTATCTACATCAACTTCCCAAAAATTTCACATAAAAAATGCACTATTTGGAGTTTGTGCTCGTACTTTCGATAACTTTGAAGTGTGTGTACTTTGCAGTGTTCGCTTTGAAATGAAGTGTATATTTGAAGTATGTACTTTCAATAACTTTTAAGTGTGTGTAGATTGTAGTGTGCACTACACTCCAAAACGTGTGAAGTGTGCACTTCAATGTAATGTAGTACTACATTGTAGTACGGAGCGGACCCATCACTAGTCTAGAGCCTCCAATCCGAATATTGGAATATATTCGCCTGTTATTCGAATACTTTAAAAAGTATTCGTAAAGTGTTCGCTCTTATTTATATTATAAGATTTTCAATATTTTATAAACGAAATAAAGGTTTACGGACCCTGGAAGTCAGTATGCAAGCATTCATTCATTCACTCAGGTATACGAATTCGGACATCGAAGATGTAAACGCCTTTGTCGGACATCTACTGCTTATCTTTATGTCTTTATGACAACAAGTTTTATTAAATTGTTTTGTTAACTTGTATGTAGTTTTCATAAATACTTAAGGCGACAAACAAGAAGTTATATACAAAATAATGAGAGAAAAAAACTTGCGAGATAAACGTATCAATTCAACATTATTTTTCAATATATTTTTTGTTGTTTTCTTTTAACATATATTTAAAAAAATTAAAATAATAAAATCCTCTAAAATTGTTGTGTTTTTATTTTACATATATAGAATGTATTTATTTATCTGTATTTATCATCCAAAGTAAATTATTCCTTTCTTAAAAATATTACGAATACATTCGAATATTCGAATATATTATCATTAACTTATTCGATATTCGAATAGTTGGAATCACGAATATGTGGAGGCTCTACCTGTCACCGTCCTGCTTTACCCGTCGAGAACGCGATGGACCGTCTCGTGAGCTGGTGACGTCACACAGCCCGAGTATCTTTTTCCCACGGCTTCACATTTGACCTTTCGAGTCCGTTGATAAATGTGAAAAAATGCGACAGATTAAACTATCTCCGCTACAATAGTAATACAAGAGTAATACAACTGGGCTGATTTGGGTAACGTTCTTACGAATGTTAATAAGAACTCGTAAAAAGTTACATAAACTCCCCGGGCATATGCTGCTGCCAAAAAAGAAGACACAAATATATTTCAGCGTCTACGAAGCTTTACTTTAGGACAATTAACTCTAAAAAGGCTAGGAGACTCTTCACGGTCGTCCGTAATGACGGTAATAACAGTTTAAATGCGGTGGAGTGAAAAGTTTACGTCTTCTTCGGACACATCATTATACTGTGATTACGAGTGAAAGGGAAAAAACACATTTTGTGGTGTTCCATTCGATGACGAAATATAAAATAGAAAAGAGAATCAAGCAATATTATTATTTAGTTACTAGGTTAACCTGTGGACATTAAACGCAGTTGCAATCGAAGACCCCGTGGCAAGAAGTTGTTAACTAACATTCAAGTCATTTTGAGATAATTAGACATTTGCATTTAGCCTTTGAGAAAAATGTTTCATTGCTAATTCAAGATTAATTTTTATTGATTTATGTCACTAAAATATCAAAAAAGTATTTAAAAAGTAAAAGAAAAGCATGTTATGTTATGCACAAAAAAAATAAAAATATACTAATTTTCCCTAAAAATATTTAGTCAACAAACATTTTTTCGCATCAGGAACTCATTTTTAATAGAATAACACCTTTTTGAAATTGGTAAAACACGAACATCAAACAACCCTTCAAATGCTATCCGTTTTTACCATCCATTATCCAAAATTACAAAATTCCTGGCACGTTAATTAATAATACAAAACATGGTATGTACCATTTAAAATTTTTGAAAAATAATATATAAGTACATTTTATAATAGTCATCAAATAAAAATAAATATACCACAATACTGCCAGAGTAAAATTTATATTAACCATAAATATTCCAATCAAATTAAAAGGCGTGTTAATTTCAGAATGATGGCATGAACATGTTATTATTGAAGATAACATGTTCTTCCCATTAGTAACTGATTTGATTTTTATGAAAAAGTGTAGTTAACATGTAAATCACTATGATTTGAACATGTTTCAATTATTTTTAAGTTCTGAACTTATTTCCAATGGAAAGAGCGTATATTATTTAGTTTAGAGGGCTTATTAACTCATTTTTGACAAAAATGTTAGTTAACAACTTATTGCCATGGGGTCTTCAATTGCTTTAGAAGACCTCTTTAGGCACAAATAACCTCTATTCTCAAGATAACAATAAAGTTATAATGGTAACTGTTATCTCAGTACAAAATAATCGCATTAATTTATGTATGTATGCGTAAAGTTTCTACGACAAATGTACAAAACAAAAAGCTCATCTAAAACATCGCTTAAGAGGCCGTTATACCAGGCAAATTGTAAATGGTTGACAATTCTGCCGCTACGGCGGAGCCACTTACATATTTTTCAGTTGAAAATAACAGATTCTGACAAACATGTTTTTTCTTCCTGTCAACAACCCGCTTGGCATATTTGCATAAAGCCCATTGGTTGGGGATGCGACAGTTGCGGGAATTGTTTTTTCTATTTAAAAAAGTCTTGCAATTATGCGCGGGGTTAGAACATGCGCGACTCAAATCATATACATAAGGTTTGGCTAGGAAACAATTGCGTGAAGATCGTGCCAAAATAGAAGAATCTACTTAAGGCGATCGTCTAGCAGAATGAGCAAATTTCACAATTTTTTCTCATATCTTCTCTTTCGTTTTTTATCACATTTTTGTAGGAACATATCTAATTTAAAAAATTTATTCATCAGGTTACATATATTTTAAATACGAATATCTTATTAAAATGTCATAAACTAAATTAAATAATTGATTAATAAATTACCAAACCTTCGATGTTTTAAAAATGAAGAAAATTGCTCCACTTTGTGGGCCTTTTATGACTGAACGGCGTGTGAGATGTCTTTTTTATTCAATAATATTACAAAGTTAACGATTATCTTAAATTTGTTACAATTATAGAAAAATCTGTTAATACGTTTACATGCAATTTATGTTTTAAAAAATACTGTTTTTTAAATTATTTTTATTTTTTGTGTGTTTTTTTCGATCCTTTTAAAATAGTTTATAACTTTTTTTCTTTAATAAATTAAAGGAATAGACATTTTTATTTTAAAATTAATACAAAAAAAAATCAAAAAATTATTCTCGATTTCAGATTTTAGCTATTTAATCAAGGCACTGCGTATTGTGTCATAAATACGTTGCGTCTTGATTAAATATCTAAAATCAGGAATATCGACAAAGATTTTTTTTTTTTTTTTATTGTAAAATTATAATATCTATTCTTTTGACTATTGAAGCAAAAAAGTTGTCAACCATGTAAAAAGAATTGAAAAAGACCCACAAAAAAATAAAATATTTTTAAAAAACAGTATTTTTTAAAACATAAATTGCATGTAAACGTATTAACAGATTTTGCAATAATTATAACAAATTTAAGATAAACGTTTACTTTATAATATTAGGTCCTTACATATGAAATTGGCGTTTTGCCGTACTGGCAAATTTGATCTCAAATATCTTCTCTTTGGTTAGGAATTCCAAATCCAAATTTATACAGCTATTTACTCATGTATTTGTGTTTTGAAAATTATAATTCATTTGTTTTTTCCTCAATTGTTTTTTTCTTTGCGTCACTCAGTTTACAAAATGAAAAACTTGAAATATCGCGTTATTTACGAGTACGAGTTCCATCGTGGCACCAGTGCTGCAGAAACGGCTCGAAGGATTAATGATGTGTATGGCGACGGTGCCGCAAAAGAAAACACAGTGCGTTTTTGGTTCCAACGTTTTCGTTCTGGAAATTTCGACCTGCAGAACAAGCCCCGTGGACGGCCGGAGACCAAAGTTGATAATGAAGAATTGAAGGCTATTGTGGAAGCGGATCCATCGCAAACCACATCCGAGTTAGCTGCAGGCTGCGGTGTTAGTGATAAAACTGTTTTCATCCACTTGAAGCAAATTTGGTAAGGTGAAAAAGCTTGAAAGGTGGGTACCTCACGAATTGAGTGAAGCAAATCAACAAACGCGCGTTGACTGCTGCGTTGCATTACTCAACCGGCACAATAATGAAGGGATTTTAAATCGAATCATTACCTGTGATGAAAAGTGGATCCTGTACGATAATCGGAAGTGCTCATTGCAATGGCTGAACCCTGCCGAACCAGCCAAACCATGCCCCAAGCGAAAATTGACTCCAAAAAAGTTACTTGTGAGCGTTTGGTGGACTAGTGCTGGTGTCGTTCACTACAGCTTTCTTAAATCTGGCCAGACGATTACGGCAGATGTCTATTATCAGCAACTGCAAACCATGATGGAAAATCTAGCTGCTAAACACCGAGGCTGGTTAATCGCTCTAGGCCACTGCTGCTTCATGATAACGCTAGACCACACACTGCACAATAGATGGCTACCAAATTAGAGGAGCTTCAATTGGAATGTCTAAGACATCCACCGTACTCTCCGGACCTTGCCCCAACAGATTACCATTTTTTTCGAAATTTGGATAACTTCTTGCAAATGAAAAAATTCAACTCCAATGGGGCAGTCCAAACCGCCTTCAAAGATTTTATTGATTCCCGTCCGAATGGTTTTTTTAGTAAAGGGATCGATGAACTACCTATGAGATGGCAAAAGTGCATAGATAGCAATGGTACATACTTTGATTAAATAAATATATTATAATAAAAAAAAATCGGCTTTATGTTCCTCCCATACTAAACGCCAATTTCATATGTAAGGACCTAATATATAAAGAAACCCGTGTTTCCCTATCCGCCAAGTTTTGTCCACAACCAGACACTACCACCCCCTGATGGTTATGGTGGTAGATAGCCCTTGGTGTCACATCAAAAATGTCCCAGTTTGGTGGGGGTGGCTAATCGTGGGTGGGAGCGGGTGATGAAAATGTGCTTTCTAGCACGTTGTTTTGTTTTGGGAAGAGCGCAAATGCTTCAGACTGTTCGAGAATGGGCCCGCCGACTGTTTCGGTAGGTACAGTAAGTCTAGAAGGTTCCGGAAAAATCCATTCTAGAAAGTTCTGGAAGGAGAATGTTGTAAAATTTTCCCGAAAGTTCTATAAGTTTCCAAACTAAGTAGCGGAGTGTACCGGTGAGTCAAAAATGTTTCAGAATGTCTGGTAAAGCTCTAGAAAGTTCTGGAAGGGGAGTGTTCTAGAAGATTCCTGAAAGTTCTATAAGGTTCCAAATTACGAGGTGAGACTAAAAAGTTCCAGAACGTTCAATAAAGGTCTAGAAAGTTCTGGCGGCGGAGTGTGTCTGTGACTATAAGGTTCCAGACCATTCGATAAATTTCAAGAATGTTCTGGATGGAGAACGTTCTAAAAGTTTCCTGAAAGTGCTCTAACATTCCAAACAGTATGGCGAAGTGTGTCTGTGAGTTTAGAAGGTTCCAGAACGTTCGGTAAAGCGCTAGAAAGTTCTGGAAGAAGAATGATCTAGAAGATTACTGAAAGTACTATATGGTTCCAAACTGAGCAGCGGAGTGTGTCGATGTGTTCAGAAGGTTCCAAAACGTTCATGAAGGTTCTCAAATGCTTTAGAAGTTTCTGGAAACAGAAAGTTCTATAAGGTTCCAAACTAAGTAGCAGAGTGAGTCGGTGTGTCCAGAAGGTTAAAGAACGTTCAAGTCCTTAGAATGAATACCTTAGAAGTTTCTGGAAACAGAAAGTTAAAGAAGGTTCTATAAGGTTCCGAATTGAGTGGTGGAGTATGCCGGTGAGTCTAGATGGTTCTAGAACGTTCGATAAAGCTTTAGAAAATTCTGGAAGGAAAAGGTTCTAGAAGATTTCCGAAAGTTCTATAAGATCACAAACTGAGTGGCGGAGTGTGTCAGTGAGTCTAGAGGTTCCAGAATGTTCATGATGGTTCTCGAATGCTTTAGAAGGTTCTGGAAGGAAAACGTTCAGGAAGGTTTTATAAGGTTCCAAACTGAGTGGCGGAGTGTGTTGGTGAGTCTAGAAGATTCCATAACATTCGATAAAGATATAGAAAGTTCTAAAAAGACAACGTTCTAGAGTATTCACTAATGTTCTATAAGGTTATAAACTGAGTACGGAATATGTCAGTGAGACCAAAAGATTCCAGAACGTTAGATAAAGCTCCAGAAAATTCCGAAAGGAGAATGTTCTAGAAGATTTTAGAGTGTTGTATAAGGTTCCAAACTAAGTGGCGGAGTGTGTCGGTGACTGTAGAAAGTTCCAGAACGTTTGAAAAAGTTCTAGAATATTCTGGAAGGAGAACGTTTTAGAAGATTCTTTATTCTTCTAAAAGAAGTTCTCTTACATTACAAACAGTGAGGTGGAGTGTATCTGGGGGTCTAGAAGATTTCATAACGTTCATGAAGGTTCTCAAATGCTTTTGAAGGTTCTGGAAAGACAAAATTCAAAAACTTTCTAAAAGGTTCCAAACTGAGTGGCGGAGAGTTTAAAAGGTTCCGGAAAGTTCTAGAGGGTTCGAGAATTCTCTAAAAAGGAAAGCGAAAGTTCTACAGGCTATCAGAAAGATCTATAAGATTTCAAACTGAGTGGGGGAGTGCGCCGGTGGGTCTAAAGGTCCCAGAAAGAATTATCATGCTCTAGAAGGTTCTGGAAAGGGAAAGTTCTATAAGATTCCAGAAGATTTCGGAATGCTCTAGAAAGTTTTGAAAGGTTCTCTCTAGAGTGTTATGATTGTGCGCTTAAATATCTGTTGATGTTTTGGTAAAGCGAAGATGGTTCCAATCACAGATGCCGAAACTAGCAAAAAAGAGACGTCAACAAATTCTATGCTTACTAAATTATGATCCCGAATATCTAATGTGCAGGAAAAGTTACTCTTTTTATTCCCGATGGATTGTATACGTGAGGATAATACACTAAGAGCCAGCCACTGCCGTTTTAGTATCAAAGCTGAAATATTATCTGTACATGTACACTTTAGTAGGTAAGAAGGTTTGGATATTATGACATTTGAGTTAAAGGGATTTTGTCAGATAACTGGCAATACACGTGTTAACGAAAAAATGTGTTAGACGTAAAAATATGAGGTATCATTTGTTAAATGGTGTCCCGAATGAAATATATAAAATTCAGATTTGTTACTATAACGTAAATGACAGGATTATTTATAGGGCTTCAGAGCATCTGGTGCAATAAATGACCAGCGAAAAACGTCTGGCAATGATTAATGTGAGTGTACAGCACTATTCGATTAAACAAATTAAAAAATCAGGTTTGATATTGTTTCGTTTTACTTACTCATTTTTTAATACCTTTTTTACATGTTATTTGCCGAAACCTCCCGAACATCATTATCATAATATTCAAACCTATAAGGGCTCTGAAACATGCTGATTTTTTTCAATAAAAAAGTGGCGTAAGCAAAGTTTTTTTATATAAATTATATCTATAAACTATATTGCAGGTTTGATACTGTAACGTAAGTCTGGCGGTCACTGTCTCTTAGTCTATAACGCTAAACTCACACTTAACCATGGGACTACTGATTTTTCTCACTATTTTTTATCTATTTGAATGGAATTGAAATAAATGGAATTATGATGGCTTTAATGATACTTAAAGCTATTGCTGTTAACCATTATTTTATTCGTTAATTAAAAATACTGTATATTTTCTTTACTGTATTTAATTCTGTGGAAATTTTGTTCAGTAATACCTACTGAATCTCAATTAATTTCCAAGCTCATTTAAAATATTTTCGCTTTGGAAATTTTGTTGAAATTTCTTATTTTAGTAAGAAATGTATTCGGGATTTTCGTAGAAACGACAACTGATAGAATTTTTATACCATATTAATTGTTTTAGCAGGGAATTTTATGATCAGGTCAAATCATTTGCCGTGAATTATATATTTGCTATGGAAATAAGTATTATGTAAATTTCCGTAAAGTAATAATTAAATACAAATTTTAAGGCTGTTTTTTAAGAGGCGGAAACCTTTAAATTACAATAAAATACAGAAAGATGTATTTAATATCCACAAAATTGAATTTATTTAACAGCTTTATGGCATTAATATTTGTATATGATTTTGGGCTCAAGGCCACTGTGAATGGTGCATACATGGCGTAATCTTGAAGACAAATTTTGACAATCCTAATGTATTTAGTGATGAAACACACTTTTGGTTAAATGTCTATGTCAATAGACAGAATTGACGCATTTGGAGCAATGATAATCCACAAGCCATTGTCGAAACCATTACATTTAGAAAAAGTTACCGTTTGGTGCGCTTTATGGGCCGGTGGCATAATTGGTCCATATGTCTTCAAAAATGATGATTGTCAGAACGTTACAGTCAACGGTGAGGGGTACAGAAACATGACTACTGACTTTTTATTTCTATGTGACATTTACTTTATTTAGAAAAATAGTTTAGGTACCTAGTTTAGACTTTTTTAAGGTATTTTTCCCAAAATATGTTGACTTTCAATCCTACAATGGATCATTAAATTCTGTGCAGTAAATAATTGTAGTTTAAGAAGCTTAAGGCATTATTGGAAATTAAGATAAATGTATTCTTTAGTGTATCACTTAGATTAATTATTTTAAGTAAAAACTCGAATAGAGATGGCAAGAAATGTGTTTCTCAGAATGAGGTCGTTATTTTCTAACCGTGACCTAAGCCTGCAATATAGAATGCGTATGGTTTGCTGTTATATTTTATTTATTGCCATTATTTTATATGGAGTGGAGGCATAGACACTAAACTTAGAACTAATCCGCAAACTACAGGCTCTATAGACGTATATTGAAAGTTTCCTGGGTGGATAGAGTGAAAGCTTCAAATTATAGATTATGAAAGGATCAAATTATAGTCTAAACCAACTTATCATCCAGGGGGAAATAAATAGTAAAATCAGCGTAGGAAGACACCGCATAAATAAAGTTGTAATCGCCAGAATGATCACCGACCTCCGATAGGAGATAGTGTAACGATATTGGCCTATTCAAATAGACATTGCTGAAAAATTATACGAAAATATCTATCTGCCGGATAAGTAGGTGCGGGCGAGCGTTATTATTTCTGCACGCGGGCGTGTAAAGCGGGCTTTATGTTATAGGATTCTAATGAAGCGAGCCTATCAGGAACGTGGATCCGCGGAACGAATTCGGCGAATCAGAGGCTTTCTGAGTTAGACTTTACCTTTACACGTCGGTTGGAGTCAAAAATGGCGAGAAATATAGACTATATAAGCGATACCAATTCGAGGATCTGGTCTTCTTTCTTCAGCATCAACGTTGGCCGGAGGCTCTTGTGGAGAGAGGACCGAAATACCATCAGTGAGTCACAGAGGCAGCAACACTCGACGATACAGCTAAGCATTTTCAATATTATTTATTTCTATTGCCTTTTTCGTGTATTCAATTTAGAACATTCTGGATCGTAACAATTATTGATACATGTTGTGGATTGTTTTGTTACGTATTTTGGGCCTAGGGATAATTATTACTATACGCGCTTCAGATTCAATATACAAATCGTAATATGGCGACTGTGATAGTTATTCAAATTATTGCATAACGCTTATGAAATATATAATTCTGTCGCTGTTCATATGAAAAATCACTTAAATTTGATATTCATATATTACCAAAGATATAAAGGCTTTAAAATGGAATACTTTACTGACGAAGGGTGTTTCGTGTTTGTTCGTGGGTTTTAAAATTCAGTATAATTATGTATATTCAATGTCGCGAGGTTCGGAATGTGCGAGAGGTTCTTCAGGGCGGATGTATTCTTATGCTAACGAATGCTTTGTTATCTATGCTGGCGATTGAATACACGGATTTCTATATGATTTGTGTTATCTTGGGGATAATTCGGAGTATTATGTGGTTTTGATATCACGATTGTAAGCGTGATATAGATTCAAATCGTACGAGGAATTCCCTACAAATAATATATTTTAAAAATGCATCTGGATTTTATATTTATTTTATTAAAACATGAATGTGTGGTTTATTTGAACTCGTTTCATGTTTGTATTGCGTATCATTATGCAATCGTTTTAAACACGATTTATTCCTATCGAGTTCTTATAAAAACGTATTTCCTATTGTACATATTGTTTAGAAATAATTAATTGCGATGGTTATTCATATGACATTGTTTTTATTCATTCAATATTAGATATTTGAAATGTTTTTTTTTACAAAATATTCCATTATTGTGGGTCGTTTGCGGTTAGATCAGATCAACCTTCGGTCTTCCGTAGCCGTGATGGTTTTTCATGTGACATTGTTTTATTCATTCAATATTAGATATTTGAAATGTTTTCTAGAACATTTTTCACTATTGTGGGCAGTTCGCGGTGTGTTCAGGGGTAGTTAACCTTCGGTCTTCCGTAGCCGTGATAGTTTTCATATGACATTGTTTTATTCATTCAATATTAGATATTTGAAATGTTTTCTAGAACATTATTCACTATTGTGGGCAGTTCGCGGTGAGTTCAGGGGTGGTTAACCTTCGGCCTTCCGTAATTGCGATAGTTATTCATATGACATTGTTTTATTCATTCAATATTAGATATTTGAAATGCTTTCTACAACATTTTCCATTATTGTGGGCAGTTCGCGGTTTGTTCAGGGGTAGTTAACCTTCGGTCTTCCGTGATCACGTTATTTACTTATATGACAGATTGTTTTGCTTTGTTCGTTTAATATAAGTAATGTCATATTTTTATGAGTTACCGTAATTATTTATCTATATGATTTTATTATTGAGAGTGATGCAACGAATACTACCTTCATGAATACGAATATCAGGCCTACTATTCGGTGAATACGAATGCGAATATTTCCACCAAGGTGGGGGAACTTGAACATACTTGTAATTATAATAACCATGATGCAACGAATACTACCTTCATGAATACGAATATCAGGCCTACTATTCGGTGAATACGAATGCGA
>JADDOH010024139.1:0-14348 GCA_016648135.1 Agrypnia vestita | reverse complement strand
ACTATCTATATTAACTTATGCATTTGAAAAAGCTGCAAATCCTGCATTTACCCCTCCTTTTCGTCACTCTTCAATATGTGTTGGTTGTTCGAAGAATTCTTTTTGTGACTCCGCGGAACTGTTCTTCGAGGAGTTTTGTTCTGATTCCGCAGAACAACCCATATAAGCGCGCAATAATAATAATTATTGTTCTAGTTTGAAGGAAACCCGCACAATCCTTTTCTGGTACCCATAGTGACTAAAGAAATAAAGAGTCTGAATGAACTAGTAGTCAGACAGAAGACTGCCGGCAGTAAAGCGCAGTAAGTCATTTATAATCTTCTTTGCACATACTTTATATATTATAGTCTGTTGGATTGAATATTGCATTGATGTTAATAAATAAATAAATGTTGAATACGTATGTTATTTGTATCCATTTGAATCAAGTAAGGAATGGTATAAAATTTGCTGTCTCGATGACTTTCAACATTCCCAGTCTCCCAGTGGATGTTTTTGAGAAGTGAATTAAAAACAATTAGAAATTATATGAGGTTTCAATAGAAAACACCAAGCTTATTTTGCAATTTCTTTTGTTCTGTGCTATTCTGTAAATAGCAATATTGGGATGTCAGATCTTTATTGGCAAATTCAGAGAAATTGTTATTTTTTAAGCAGCGGCGATGTTCTTTTATGAATAACGTTGCACCACGAAGTATCTGCCAAATCTTTCAACGAGATCAGAATATTTCACGTAGCGGTTAAATCGAGTTAGAAAGAGCACAACAATACCACACATTTCATGTATGACAATGACGCGGTTGCTAGGGTTTCGGTGAAAGAGAAAACAATATAGAAAGAGCACTGTAGAATCGCGTAGTACATGTTAGTAGAAAGAGACGGACAGCAGTCGACCGCGTCGTCGAATTCAGTTGGTAATGATTCGTCAATTCGATTACATACGATCAATACGTAAATTCGATATGCCTTGATTTTCTGATAATTTACTAAAACAATGCAAATATGTATATTAATCTTACATCATTATATAAAGGGACTTTTAAAAAGTCTTTTCTGTATTGAAAATATATTTTCTTTACCACACATTAAAAACTATGTCAATTTTGAATCATGTAACGCTGTGTTACACCACCGTTCCCGAAGGTATTTTTAGCACAGTCTTTTAAGAGTTAATGTATTAATTTCATTCTGGGACCAATTGCGTAGGATTCCAATATTACAAAAAAAACAGGGGAAAAAAGCCATCTTAAGTTTTTATTAAAATGTATTTTTTACTTTTATTAAAAAAAAAATACATAACTGTTTCATTACATGTGTACTAATAGAAACAAAAAAAAATTTGAAGGATGAAAAGTATGCAACTAAGTAGGATATCAGGATCGCAGTACCATCAAACCACCCAATGATACAAATTAAAACCTAGTTGTACTTTAAAAAGGCTATTATATATTATGCCACATAGCGAGTTATCGGTGTACTGAACGTTTCTCAGTTTTATCACTCTTTCGGCTACAACATCAGGCATGTATTATCACCATAATATAGTATTTTCTGTTGAAAACAACAATTTTGTATGATATAACAGAATGCTGTTATAACTTACAAAATTGTTGTTTTTTAAAAAAAAAGGTTTTAATAAACTAATTAAATAATGAATTGACTGACATCTGCTGATGATGGGATTAAAACGAATGCTAGATTCTGATAATTTAGTGATTTATCTTTATTAAAAAATATTGATTGTATTATTTATATATATATATATACTCATATATCTATATATATAATATCTATATCTATCTATATATATCTATATATCCTATATTAGATATCTATATATATGTATATATATACATCACGCTACCTATTGTGCGTCCTTTTATTTTGCATTATTGTGACGTCCACCAGTTCCACTAAAATTTCACTTATTTTTACATCGAATATTAGTCACTAAGGCAATACTATAAGTCCTTTACAACTTATTTTTCTGAAATTTTTACATTTTATTGATATACAAATATTCGTATATTCACAAGCGTAGTGTAATCAATTTGGACTCCAATCCACATTATCAATTATCGGGCGTCCCATGATATACATAATTTTATTTACATTTTCCTAACTATCGCAACTCCTCGTAAACAGTGCGACGCGTGACGTTGCCGCTTTTACCAATTACACTTTTTGTGCGGGATGCCGAAGGAAGATTTATTATTTTATGCTCTCTGGGGATGCCGCTACCGGGTCACTAGTACGTGTAGCGGGCGAAATACTTGCACGTATCATTTAGTGCATTTGATAATAATATTATTTCATAAATCGTGATATTTTTTTCTGAGCTCATTTCTTCTGTTACGTCTTTAAAATATGAGAGCAATTCACAAGCAGAAGTGAGCGTGTCTATGTCTTCATTTATCAAATTAGGCGTTTCAGGATAATATATCGCTAATGTAGACATTAAACTCTATGAGATCTCTGGTTGCATCGAGTTCACTAGAATTTCTCTACTTTGGGTCGTGGTACTGCTGTCGAGGAAATAACGGAACACAATTTTTGTTATGCTGAAACTAAAGTTAGTTTATTCAATAAAATTTCAAAGTAAAGGTTAAGAATTGAAATGGCTGTAAATTGTACAAAATATAGAAATTAAAGTTATTTTTTTCAATAAAAATTCAAAGAAAAGGTTAAGAATTGAAATGTCGAGTTTTGACCGGATGTAAGCCCAGTATATTCTTTGTCAAGTGAACTTCTTTTACTTTGAAGGTATATTTTATTTATTTCAATTTTGAATATTTTACCTGTGACGAAACTTATCGTCACATATGTCACTCATGTTCTATTTTTTCTACTACTATTTTTTCACTTTGATATAAATTTACACATTTACACAAAAACTATTATTATAATATTTAGATAAAGTATGGTACTACTGCAAATTTCCAAAATACAAATATTGAAATCGGCAGATTTCCTCGTTATTTTTTACACACATTTAACTTCAGCAAAATGTACCTTCCTTTCAATCTCTAATAAAATACTGCATTCTCCTCTTACGTATCAATTATCAAACAGACAACCTCACATATGAGCTGTGCCTAATTATTTACTATGTACATAAAGGACAGAAAGACAAAAGAGTACAGTGGACATAATATATCGGGATTTTTTATCTACCTACTGTAATAAATACTTGGAAATTTTTATTGTTTTTTCAGGTATCATGTAGGTAAATAAAACAAATATACAGATCAGATATCGCACGTTTAATGAGGTAGATTTTACATTTGCAAGTAAACATAATCATTGATAATATAATATATCTAGACTAGATATATATTAGGTCCTTACATATGAAATTGACGTTTTGCCGTACTGGCAAATTTGATCTCAAATATCTTCTCTTTGGTTAGGAATTCCAAATCCAAATTTATACAACTATTTACTTATGTATTTGTGTTTTGAAAATTATAATTCATTTGTTTTTTCCTCAATTGTTTTTTTCTTTGCGTCACTCAGTTTACAAAATGAAAAACTTGAAATATCGCGTTATTTACAAGTACGAGTTCCACCGTGGCACCAGTACTGCAGAAAAGGCTCGAAGGATTAATGATGTGTATGGCGACGGTGCCGCAAAAGAAAACACAGTGCGTTTTTGGTTCCAACGTTTTCGTTCTGGAAATTTCGACCTGCAGAACAAGCCCCGTGGACGGCCGGAGACCAAAGTTGATAATGAAGAATTGAAGGCTATTGTGGAAGCGGATCCATCGCAAACCACATCCTAGTTAGCTGCAGGCTGCGATGTTAGTGATAAAACTGTTTTAATCCACTTGAAGCAAATTGGTAAGGTGAAAAAGCTTGAATGGTGGGTACCTCACGAATTGAGTGAAGCAACTCAACAAACGCGCGTTGACTGCTGCGTTGCATTACTCAACCGGCACAATAATGACGGGATTTTAAATCGAATCATTACCTGTGATGAAAAGTGGATCCTGTACGATAATCGGAAGCGCTCATCGCAATGGCTGAACCCTGCCGAACCAGCCAAACCATGCCCCAAGCGAAAATTGACTCCAAAAAATTTACTTGTGAGCGTTTGGTGGACTAGTGCTGGTGTCGTTCACTACAGCTTTCTTAAATCTGGCCAGACTATTACGGCAGATGTCTATTGTCTGCAACTGCAAACCATGATGGAAAAGCTAGCTGCTAAACAACCGAGGCTGGTTAATCGCTCTAGGCCACTGCTGCTTCATGATAACTCTAGACCACACACTGCACAACAGACGGCTACCAAATTAGAGGAGCTTCAATTGGAATGTCTAAGACATCCACCGTACTCTCCGGACCTTGCCCCAACAGATTACCATTTTTTTCGAAATTTGGATAACTTCTTGCAAAGGAAAAAATTCAACTCCCATGGGGCAGTCCAAACCGCCTTCAAAGATTTTATTGATTCCCGTCCGAATGGTTTTTTTAGTAAAGGGATCGATGAACTACCTATGAGATGGCAAAAGTGCATAGATAGCAATGGTACATACTTTGATTAAATAAATATATTATAATAAAAAAAAATCGGCTTTATGTACCTCCCATACTAAACGTCAATTTCATATGTAAGGACCTAATATTAGGGTTATAATCACGCACATTTGATAATGTAGGTATATAGAATGTAACAGAACTGGTCCACAATATTTTACAGGTAGATTCCTGCTATGATTATGAGTCAAAAAAAATATTTTTGCAAAACGTTGGAATATCATTACAGTAACTTATATCTAATATGAAAAATTCATTACCTTTAATACAAGTCAAATAGTATAATAAAAATCTTCCAATCTAATGGGGAAACATTCCAATATTTTGCAGGGTTTTTGTTATTTTATTAAACTTTTATTGAAACGAATGTTTTTTATGTAATCGATATAAGTTACTGTAATGATACTTCAACGTTTTGTAAAAAAATAAGCCAGAAATATTGAAAAAAAATGCAAACTTTAATGTCGCATATCTCCATAACTATTGATATTAGGTCATAGTTGCTTGAACATTTTTCACTCATAATCATAGCAGGAATCCACCTGTAAAGTATTGTGGATTACTTAGTTCTGTTACACTCTGTGTATGGAGGTCAAATATCATGCAGAATTAATTTTATGTGGTAATCTGATTTCCTCACACCTACATTAGGAAGTTTGTTCACGTATGAATATATTCGAAAAAATAAAAATAAAATCCTTTATCGCATAATCGGCATTTACAGATCTCCAAATTCTGACACAATTTTTTTATTGAAGAATTATACCAATTATTAAAACAATTTTACTATTTTAACGGGCGATATAAACATAAATATTGCAGATGACTGCCATGATAAAACTAAAAATGAGTATCTCAATATGCTTGCAGAGTTGAACTATAAATCATGCATAAATAATTATACTAGAATTGTACCGCACCAAAAACCTTCTGCAATAGATCATATTATGCTAACAAACTCAAATGAACTCGACAACATTATGACCATCATATGGCAAACTTGTATAACTGACTATTACTCCTGCATATTTACGCATTATAAACAAAATACTCACCCGCACTTAGCTGATAAAAAAGGTATACAAAAAAAACTACTTTTAATTTAAAATTATTTTGTGACAAATTAGCAACAGAAAATTGGTTATCAGTACTAAACTTAGAAGATCCAGAAATATGTTCTATAAACTTTCAAAAAATTATTCAAAAATATATAAATTCATCCAAAATTCTAAAAATATAAAACCACAAATCTAAGTTCCGTAAAATAAAACCATGGATTACTCACGGCTTAGTAGTTTCAATACGTAATAAATATGATATTTTTAAATCAACAATAAAATACCCCAATGATGAAGGCTTAAGGAGATATTATAAAAAATACAGAAATAAATTGACATCACTAATAAAAAAAAACCAAAGAGGAATATCTCATAAAAAAGGTGGAAGTTTCTAATTTCGACACCAAAAAACTTTGGTCAACAATTAACGAAATAACCGAAAAAAAATGTTAATAAAAATAAAATAAAAACTATAAAATTTGACAATAATATTATAAATGTTCAAGAACACCCAGAAAAATGCGCAAATATCTTCAATAATTTTTTCATTAATGTGGGACTAAACTTGGCGAAAAAAATACCCAACACCAATTTTTCTCTTCCAATAAATAATCTACAGATATCGGAATGTGATAAACTCACAACATTCCAATTAACCAACCCAGATGAAATAAAAAAAATTATTATGAATTTAAAAGGAGGATCATCGCCAGGATACGACAACGTAACAACTGATTTACTAAAACAATCAAGCTCTATTATAAAAATCCCAATTGCACACATAATAAAACAAGCCTTCGGTGTGGTATATTCCCTACAATATATAAACAAACATTAGTAATCCCAGTTTATAAGAATGGAGACCCTGAAGATAACTTATTGAAAAAAAAAACAATATTGAAAAAAATGCAGATGAGGCACAAAAATTACCTAAAATCAAACTCGCGCATTCAAATTTGTGTGATATGACGAATAACTAATCGAAATTAAAATAAAAAAGCTTACTATTTTTCAGTAGCTATCTACTTGGTAATCCGTCGAAGATAATATTGAACATACAGTACTGTGCGAATTAATGTGAACACAAGCGATAATTTGAAAAAAAACACAACATTTATTAGTTATAGGTAGTTGAAGAAAGCAGAGAAAAGAATACAATTTAAATTGTTTTAATAGGAAATATGTCCTCATTTGGATTTTATAACTTCTTCAACACGTTTTGGCAGAGAATCAACAAGTTTTTTTAGTTTTCTAATATTTACTGGTCCCGAAACCATATATGTGGATTACAGATTCAATCAATTTTATTATTTTTATTTTTTATGGTTAGGTATATTCCATCCTGACGAAGGGGCCATAGGCTTTGAAACATGTTGATTTTATCAATTATTTTGTAAAACATTAATAACCTCGCAGGACTATATTCCTGCCTTGATTATGAGTCGAAATTATTCAAGCTATTATGACCTAATATCAATAGTTATGGAGATATGTGACATCAAAGTTTGCATTTTTTTTTTTTCAATATTTCTGACTTATTTTTTGTAAAACAAGCAAACCACTCGGCAACGATGATCACTCTGCGAATGTACCTACTTGTATTTATACATACGCTAAAACATGAGGTCTAAAAATAGACTTGAGCTGTTAAAATTTTAGCTACTGGGTAAAAGTATAATTTAGTCATAAAAAGGGCCGCACGTCTCATACGACCTACAGGATTAAAAGGCTTTTGTTTTAGTCCGAGCCACAAAATTATATTCACATTTATTATTTAAATGGAGCTAACTTGCACGTGTCCATCCGAAATAATAATCGACTTCTTTTGCAATAATGAAATAAGACTCGCGACATCCTCAAACGATTTGTGTTTTAGCGGTGTTTATCTTAAAGACGCAATTTGCATGTGCGGGCTATCGATATATCGCGTATCCCTCCGCGACCGGAAATATGTGTGAGTGTACGACAAAATGCGGCCGAATTCTTTCCCAGTGCGGAACATATTATACCTAGGTACAGCCTCTCATATGAGACAACTAAATGATGCAGCATCAGTACTTCTTACGAAGTTACTTTTTCAAAAGCAAGCATAAAAGTCAAACATATTATTATAAGTAACTTCATTGTTGATGTTGATTATGATTATGATTACTTACTTACTTACCATCACGCTGTTTCCCCTGGGGGTAGGCAGAGAGGATAGAGCGCCACACTCTTCTGTCCTGACATACAAATCTCGCCTCAGCCACATTCATACATCTTCGCATGCAAGCTCGCCGGTTGTTGAGCCTTCTAACGGGACCATCTTCCAGTATCTGGTTGATCTGGTCATGCCACGTTTTCCGCGGTCGCCCCCTCTTTTATACGTATTGCTTATTATGTTGATTATTTCTTAAAAAACTTTAATTACCCTTTGAAATACAGTGATATTAAAATTATTTTCCTTTTTATTTATCTTTAACAACAAGTAAGTATAGCAAAAAGCAAATAGGTACCATTTTATAACTTTTGAAATTAAAATAATTATTAAAATTTAATTGATTGTATGCGAGATTGATATTATTGATTTCGCGAGATTGCATTTCCTAGTGTATACTTACCCATCTACAAAGCCAGGAATGTAGTGAAGATTCGTGTTTTGAAATAGTTGCTAAATTATATTTACAACACACTTATTTCACAAACACTGCGTGTACGCCGAAAAAAAAGTCCCGGGGAAAAAGGAACAGAGTATCGTACACTATTGTAAGAATGAGTATGTTATTTTAGGCACCGTGACTTCAAATTACCTGATTTTTACGTGATTATGTGATTTGTTGTATACTTCAATGGAATATTTGCTACATAAATATGAAAGCCGGCTAGTATGGGAATAACGTGTCTATATACTATACATATATAATACGTCAATAATTGATACGATGTACGCATTTCACGTATTTTAGAATTAAAGGTAGAATTTATAGGGAAAAGTTATTTTTGGATCCTCAAAATCGGCAATAAATACAAAGCACGAAATATCGTTGTTCTAATTAACGGACTTTTATACATGTATCAAAGGTAACATGGAAATTAGCCCTTCATAATAAAAATCATTCACCTGTTAAGTACTCATTTACACCTAAATTCATATCGACTATAGATATAAGTAGATACCGATCGACTAAAACATTTAATAAAATAATGCTGCAATCTTATCTTCAAGTCCTGGGATTAATTTTATTTTATTTTAATTTTAAACTTCTGATTATTTTTTTTAGATATTTATCTTAAAAAAAGTAACCTATAAAAACCGTGTTTTTATTTTACTCCCTTTCTTTGTAAATTAAGTTTACCATGTAATTAAATAATTGATTGACTAAAAATGAAACATGTCTAGACAAATATCTATGTCAAAATTCTCTATCTCTGTTAACCAATTGTCATAAATTTTTGAAATTCATAGTGAAGTACCTATTATACTATAGTAATTATATATAGTAATTAATATAATTATATATCGTAATTATAATAATTATACATAGTAATTAATATAATGAATAATAAATATAATTATATATAGTAATGCAAATTTAGAAAATATTCCGCGACGTTATCGGGCCGCCGCCGACGGTAGTAATGAAACATTTATGTAATGATTCCAATGTTAAAAAACTATTAAAATATCTAAAAATCCAAAATTATACTATAATCATTAAATTTTTTTAACGAAAATTTGATAGATCTTCTTGAACGTCCCCACGAGTCTGCGTGCAAAATTTCAGCTCGTTTGGATCACGAGAAAAGGGTTAAAAATCGATCCAAAATTTTTGCGTCAAATAATCATACGTCACGAATTAAATGGAGTACAAAAGCGGACTCCACTTCTTCATTCAAGTGAATGCGTACGAGTTCTCATAAATCGTGAATATAAAAATTAAATGAAGTCAAAGCATCCAGCAAGTGGCAACGTCGCAATTCAAACTTTCGCTCGACGCGCAGTTGGACGTCACACACGGCTAGCAATGAATGTTCGGAATAATGCCGACAGCGCTGCTATTTTTTGTAACGAAAATTTGCAGTACTACAGATATACTGAGAATAGCCAAACTGGGAGCGAATTGACGTCCAATTTTTTTTTTTTTTTTTTACATTTATGGCATCAGAAAGACAATCCGCGCCCATTGCGAACACTCTCCCATTTGACGTCCGATATACGGACGTCGTAAGCAGGTGGACGCCACATTATATGCAATTTCGTCCATGATGGACGCCCAATAAGTTACAGGATATATATATACATATACATACATACATACACACACATATACATATTGTGTATTAAAATACTAATTTATTATTAGGTCCTTACATATGAAATTGATGTTTTGCCGTACTGGCAAATTTGATCTCAAATATCTTCTCTTTGGTTAAGAATTCCAAATCCAAATTTATACAGCTATTTACTCATGTATTTGTGTTTTGAAAATTATAATTCATTTGTTTTTTCCTCAATTGTTTTTTTCTTTGCGTCACTCAGTTTACAAAATGAAAAACTTGAAATATCGCGTTATTTACGAGTACGAGTTCCACCGTGGCACCAGTGCTGCAGAAACGGCTCGAAGGATTAATGATGTGTATGGCGACGGTGCCGCAAAAGAAAACACATTGCGTTTTTGGTTCCAACGTTTTCGTTCTGGAAATTTCGACCTGCAGAACAAGCCCCGTGGACGGCCGGAGACCAAAGTTGATAATGAAGAATTGAAGGCTATTGTGAAAGCGATCCATCGCAAACCACATCCGAGTTAGCTGCAGGCTGCGGTGTTAGTGATAAAACTGTTTTAATCCACTTGAAGCAAATTGGTAAGGTGAAAAAGCTTGAAAGGTGTGTACCTCACGAATTGAGTGAAGCAAATCAACAAACGCGAGTTACTTGTGAGCGTTTGGTGGACTAGTGCTGGTGTCGTTCACTACAGCTTTCTTAAATCTGGCAAAAAATTACGGCAGATGTCTATTGTCAGCAACTGCAAACCATGATGGAAAAGCTAGCTGCTAAACAACCGAGGCTGGTTAATCGCTCTAGGCCACTGCTGCTTCATGACAACGCTAGACCACACACTGCACAACAGACGGCTACCAAATTAGAGGAGCTTCAATTGGAATGTCTAAGACATCCACCGTACTCTCCGGACCTTGCCCCAACAGATTACCATTTTTTTCGAAATTTGGATAACTTCTTGCAAAGGAAAAAATTCAACTCCGATGGGGCAGTCCAAACCGCCTTCAAAGATTTTATTGATTCCCGTCCGAATGGTTTTTTTAGTAAAGGGATCGATGAACTACCTATGAGATGGCAAAAGTGCATAGATAGCAATGGTACATACTTTGATTAAATAAATATATTATAATAAAAAAAAATCGGCTTTAGGTTCCTCCCATACTAAACGCCAATTTCATATGTAAGGAAAATCGGCTTTATGTCCCCAGACTAACGCCAATTTCATAGTAGGGACCTAATTAAACAATTAGAAATGACCTGTATAATCTGGTCAAAGGTGTAGGAGAATCCTGCTTCGGAAAACCCCCTCAGACACATGGAATATATCAATATCCAAAGCGATCTTGTTCAGCATAGCTGTAGCTTTTCCAACAGGCATAACCATCGACAGGTTGGTCCTGTATATTGGAATGTGAAACAATCTATGCTAACGATGTCTAAGGTAATTATCAGGAACATACAAACCAATGCTCTGCATAATTTCAGTATTGTCGATCATACCGCGCAACAATCGATAAAAGTGTGTAATCAAATACACATTCCTTCTAGTCTCTAAACTATTGTAGCCGAGCATACCCTGGAGAAACTCGGTTGGGTAAAGCCAAGGATAATGCCCGTACTCTCTCATGTAGAGATATCTCAGAAACTTCTTTTGGACTTTCTCCACCATAAGAGAGTACTTGCTCTCATGTGGCCCCCAGATCATCGAGCCACTCCGAGTCTACTCCGCACCAAGGAGTTGTAAAGAGTTCTCAGTACGCGGGTATTCTCGAAAACCCTGGCAGTACGCAGAACAAATCCTAACATTCTTAGAGCATTACCACTGATCGTCGTACATGTGATCGTGAAATGTCAGGTTGCTTACAAATCTAACACCTAGATCTTTAATATTCGATGTTCTTGTCAGATTTTGGTCGTTCATTTTGTAGCGAAAAAATAGAGTTTTTTGGGCCCTAGTGAAGGATGTAACCGAACACTTGGAAACATTAAACAAAAGTTTATTTCGTCTTCCCCATTCACATACATTTGATATATCTGTTTGGAAAAGATGAAAATCGTCCAAAGTTGACACCTTTAAGAAAAGCTTTAAGTCATCCGCAAATAACAGAAAGCGCGAGTTTAAAATTACATTTTTTATATTATTGATAAAAATCGAGAACAACAATGGACCAAGGTTAGATCCTTGCGGGACACCCGAGAAGGTATAGAAGCACTCTGACGCGAATAGACCGTAGGAGACGTATTGGTTCCTATTTTGGAGGTAGCTCGCCATAAATTTTAGCATACCATCCGAGAAACTAATCTCATACAACCTTTTCAATAAGACATCATGGTTGACTGTATCAAAGGCTTCGGCGAAGTCATTATATGAACAGTCTACCTGATGTCCCGCGTCCAGAGCTTCCGTGACATAATTTGTGAAAATCATCAGATTGGTCTCAACCGAGCGGCCCTTCCTGAATCCATGTTGTTCATCAATTATAAACGGCTCTACTCGGGAAGCGAGTAATATGTACCTATAGATAAAATGGATTCCACACAAAATACATAAAGGATACCCTACACAGGTGCACAAGATTAAAAAGTAGCAAGCATTTTTTTACAATTTGTAAAAAAAAATTATCTGACTTAAAAAGTATTGAAAAACCAAATGAATTAATCAATTAGAAAGACATACAGAAAGATCTAATTCACGAAAAAATATATGGCTACTACCGGGATTCTAACCCGGGCCACCTCCTTTCCGGGGCCGATGCTCTAATCACTAAGCTATAGGAGCCTTTATTTTTTGCGAATTAGATCTTTCTGTATGTCTTTCTAATTGATTAATTAATTTGGTTTTAAAAATTTCACAGAACTTTGTTCTGAAAAATTACAACTTCACAAAAATGAATGTGTTCTTGAATATATAAAAAGTATTGATTTATGTTGCTAGGATCTAAAAATTATTTTGAACTACGAATTATCAAAGTTAATCAATTATGAAATTAAATGTTCCAATAATTTTGAATTATGAGGGCTCGAATTAACGGGATATTACTGTATAAGTAGCTTGTTGGTCTTGTGGTTAGGACTCTCACCTCACGATGCAAAAGGTCGCGGGATTGAATCTCATTCCAGACCAGCAAGTTAGTCCTACTTTCATAGCACAAGCGTTTGTGAAAATAGTAAAGAATATTGATGTGACATGTATTCTCTATTTTTTTTTAATTAAAAAAAAGTTATTTTTTATAAAGGGTGTTCTGTAGCTAGTAGCAAAAACTTTGGGGGAGCCTTCTTTATTCAATTTACACTTTGGGTGAAGTGTCCATAATTATGTAAATAAACGACATCAAAGTTTGTATATTTTTTTCAATATTTCTGACTTATTTTCTGTAAAATATTGGAGTAGGTACCACTACAGTAACTTGTATGAAATATTAAAAAATCATTTGCTTTGATAAAAGTTTTGATAATTTTATTTTAGTTGTATCAAAGCTAATAAATGTTTAATTTTCATATACTGCAGTGATGGTCCAACATTTTACTGAAAATAAGTCAGTATTTCTAAAAAAATGCAAACTTTGATGTCGCTTATCTCTTTAACGGACGACATTTCACCCAAAGTGTAAAGAATATTTTCTGTTCAAAATTGCATGAAGTTTTTCCCAACAAAATTTTTGCTACTAGCTATGAGACATGTATATTTATGCTCATTATAACGAAATATGACTAGTTATTACATAAGCTGCCATAAATACACACAAAACATAATTAACCAATGACAGAAAAACAATCTCAAAAATTATAAACTAAGACTATCTTAATTTGGGTCCCTTATTAATCTTCTTTCCCTTTCTTCCTCTCCGTTGTCCTTGCAGGACGCCATCCATCCGTTGACATCACCTCTGTAGTCCAGTCTGCTGGGCACCCTCCTACCTCTTGCAGGTCAGGCTTTGTCTTATCTGCCCATCTCCCGGTTTCAGTGGACTTGGCATGGGGGCAAACTCAGAAAATTGAGTTGGTATCTTGAATTTCCAACGTAAATGCAGAGGTAAGAGACCACCTATTGCAAGGGTGTCTTAATCACTGGACAGGATATGGGCGTTGAGCAAGCGGGACATTCTCCGTGGATTACATTAAAGGTCTGCACGTTCCCAGGAACAGCAGACAGCCACTAAAACAAAAACCTTAAGTATATATAAAGGTTTAAGCTATACAGTAGAACCTCGTTAATTCGAAATTCAAGGGACCCAAAAAATCTTTTCAATCATGCGGAAACACGTTAATTTTAAATTCGAAGTACAAAAAAAAACACGATGCTATTGCTAAATTCACAAAAAATCGTAAAACTCATGAAAATGTCATTAATTTTGTGAAAAATGTCCGTATTTTTGCATATTCCAATAAATCATTATTGGAATATGCAAAAAACAATGCCGGTAATACAAAGATTGGACATTTCTATGACTAAAGTACATGATATTAATATATTTGTTATTCTCAATTGCAAAAAG
>JADDOH010024138.1:0-74374 GCA_016648135.1 Agrypnia vestita | reverse complement strand
AAACAAGCCTTCGGTGTGGTATATTCCCTACAATATATAAACAAACATTAGTAATCCCAGTTTATAAGAATGGAGACCCTGAAGATAACTTATTGAAAAAAAAAACAATTTTGAAAAAAATGCAGATGAGGCACAAAAATTACCTAAAATCAAACTCGCGCATTCAAATTTGTGTGATATGACGAATAACTAATCGAAATTAAAATAAAAAAGCCTACTATTTTTCAGTAGCTATCTACTTGGTAATCCGTCGATGATAATATTGAACATACAGTACTGTGCGAATTAATGTGAACACAAGCGATAATTTGAAAAAAAACACAACATTTATTAGTTATAGGTAGTTGAAGAAAGCAGAGAAAAGAATACAATTTAAATTGTTTTAATAGGAAATATGTCCTCCTTTGGATTTTATAACTTCTTCAACACGTTTTGGCAGAGAATCAACAAGTTTTTTTTAGTTTTCTAATATTTACTGGTCCCGAAACCATATATGTGGATTACAGATTCAATCAATTTTATTATTTTTATTTTCTATGGGTAGGTATATTCCATCCTGACGAAGGGGCCATAGGCTTTGAAACATGTTGATTTTATCAATTATTTTGTAAAACATTAATAACCTCGCAGGACTATATTCCTGCCTTGATTATGAGTCGAAAATATTCAAGCTATTATGACCTAATATCAACAGTTATGGAGATATGTGACATCAAAGTTTGCATTTTTTTTTTCAATTTTTTGACTTATTTTTTGTAAAACAAGCAAACCACTCGGCAACGATGATCACTCTGCGAATGTACCTACTTGTATTTATACATCCGCTAAAACATGAGGTCTAAAAATAGACTTGAGCTGTTAAAATTTTAGCTACTGGATAAAAGTATAATTTAGTCATAAAAAAGGGCCGCACGTCTCATACGACCTACAGGATTAAAAGGCTTTTGTTTTAGTCCGAGCCACAAAATTATATTCACATTTATTATTTAAATGGAGCTAACTTGCACGTGTCCATCCGAAATAATAATCGACTTCTTTTGCAATAATGAAATAAGACTCGCGACATCCTCAAACGATTTGTGTTTTAGCGGTGTTTATCTTAAAGACGCAATTTGCATGTGCGGGCTATCGATATATCGCATATCCCCCGCGACCGGAAATATGTGTGAGTGTACGACAAAATGCGGCCGAATTCTTTCCCAGTGCGGAACATATTATACCTAGGTACAGCCTCTCATATGAGACAACTCAATGATGCAGCATCAGTGCTTCTTACGAAGTTACTTTCAAAAGCAAGCATAAAAGTCAAACATATTATTTTTTTAAAGTAACTTCATTGTTGATGTTGATTATGATTACTTACTTACTTACCATCACGCTGTTTCCCCTGGGGGTAGGCAGAGAGGATAGAGCGCCACACTCTTCTGTCCTGACATACAAATCTCGCCTCAGCCACATTCATACATCTTCGCATGCAAGCTCGCCGGTTGTTGAGCCTTCTAACGGGACCATCTTCCAGTATCTGGTTGATCTGGTCATGCCACGTTTTCCGCGGTCGCCTCCTCTTTTATACGTATTGCTTATTATGTTGATTATTTCTTAAAAAACTTTATTTTCCTTTTTATTTATCTTTAACAACAAGTAAGTATAGCAAAAAGCAAGTAGGTACCATTTTATAACTTTTGAAATTAAAATAATTATTAAAATTTAATTGATTGTATGCGAGATTGATATTATTGATTTCGCGAGATTGCATTTCCTAGTGTATACTTACCCATCTACAAAGCCAGGAATGTAGTGAAGATTCGTGTTTTGAAATAGTTGCTAAATTATATTTACAACACACTTATTTCACAAACACTGCGTGTACGCCGAAAAAAAAGTCCCGGGGAAAAAGGAACAGAGTATCGTACACTATTGTAAGAATGAGTATGTTATTTTAGGCACCGTGACTTCAAATTACCTGATTTTTACGTGATTATGTGATTTGTTGTATACTTCAATGGAATATTTGCTACATAAATATGAAAGCCGGCTAGTATGGGAATAACGTGTCTATATACTATACATATATAATACGTCAATAATTGATACGATGTACGCATTTCACGTATTTTAGAATTAAAGGTAGAATTTATAGGGAAAAGTTATTTTTGGATCCTCAAAATCGGCAATAAATACAAAGCACGAAATATCGTTGTTCTAATTAACGGACTTTTACTATACATGTATCAAAGGTAACATGGCAATTAGCCCTTCATAATAAAAATCATTCACCTGTTAAGTACTCAATTACACCTTAATTCATATCGACTATAGATATAAGTAGATACCGATCGACTAAAACATTTAATAAAATAATGCTGCAATCTTATCTTCAAGTCCTGGGATTAATTTTATTTTATTTCAATTTTAAACTTCTGATTATTTTTTTTAGATATTTAGCTTAAAAAAAGTAACCCATAAAAACCATGTTTTTATTTTACTCCCTTTCTTTGTAAATTAAGTTTACCATCATGTAATTAAATAATTGATTGACTGAAAATGAAACATGTCTAGACAAATATCTATGTCAAAATTCTCTATCTCTGTTAACCAATTGTCATAAATTTTTGAAATTCATAGTGAAGTACCTATTATACTATAGTAATTATATATAGTAATTAATATAATTATATATCGAATATAATTAATTAATATAATTATACATAGTAATTAATATAATGAATAATAAATATAATTATATACAGTAATGCAAATTTAGAAAATATTCCGCAACGTTATCGGGCCGCCGCCGACGGTAGTAATCAAACATTTATGTAATGATTCCAATGTTAAAAAACTATTAAAATATCTAAAAATCCTAAATTATACTATAATCATTAAATTTTTTTAACGAAAATTTGATAGATCTTCTTGAACGTCCCCACGAGTCTGCGTGCAAAATTTCAGCTCGTTTGGATCACGAGAAAAGGGTTAAAAATCGATCCAAAGTTTTTGCGTCAAATAATCAGACGCCACGAATTAAATGGAGTACAAAAGCGGACTCCACTTCTTCATTCAAGTGAATGCGTACGAGTTCTCATAAATCGTGAATATAAAAATTAAATGAAGTCAAAGCATCCAGCAAGTGGCAACGTCGCATTTCAAACTTTCGCTCGACGCGCAGTTGGACGTCACACACGGCTAGCAATGAATGTTCGGAATAATGCCGACAGCGCTGCTATTTTTTGTAACGAAAATTTGCAGAACTACAGATATACTGAGAATAGCCAAACTGGGAGCGAATTGACGTCCAATTTTTTTTTTTTTTTTTTACATTTATGGCATCAGAAAGACAATCCGCGCCCATTGCGAACACTCTCCCATTTGACGTCCGATATACGGACGTCGTAAGCAGGTGGACGCCACATTATATGCAATTTCGTCCATGATGGACGCCCAATAAGTTACAGGATATATATATACATATACATACATACATACACACACATATACATATTGTGTATTAAAATACTAATTTATTATTAGGTCCTTACATATGAAATTGATGTTTTGCCGTACTGGCAAATTTGATCTCAAATATCTTCTCTTTGGTTAAGAATTCCAAATCCAAATTTATACAGCTATTTACTCATGTATTTGTGTTTTGAAAATTATAATTCATTTGTTTTTCCTCAATTGTTTTTTTCTTTGCGTCACTCAGTTTACAAAATGAAAAACTTGAAATATCGCGTTATTTACGAGTACGAGTTCCACCGTGGCACCAGTGCTGCAGAAACGGCTCGAAGGATTAATGATGTGTATGGCGACGGTGCCGCAAAAGAAAACACAGTGCGTTTTTGGTTCCAACGTTTTCGTTCTGGAAATTTCGACCTGCAGAACAAGCCCCGTGGACGGCCGGAGACCAAAGTTGATAATGAAGAATTGAAGGCTATTGTGGAAGCGGATCCATCGCAAACCACATTCGAGTTAGCTGCAGGCTGCGGTGTTAGTGATAAAACTGTTTTAATCCACTTGAAGCAAATTGGTAAGGTGAAAAAGCTTGAAAGGTGGGTACCTCACGAATTGAGTGAAGCAAATCAACAAACGCGCGTTGACTGCTGCGTTGCATTACTCAACCAGCACAATAATGAAGGGATTTTAAATCTTAAATCTGGCCATATGATTACGGCAGATGTCTATTGTCAGCAACTGCAAACCATGATGGAAAAGATAGCTGCTAAACAACCGAGGCTGGTTAATCGCTCTAGGCCACTGCTGCTTCATGATAACGCTAGACCACACACTGCACAACAGACGGCTACCAAATTAGAGGAGCTTCAATTGGAATGTCTAAGACATCCACCGTACTCTCCGGACCTTGCCCCAACAGATTACCATTTTTTTCGAAATTTGGATAACTTCTTGCAAAGGAAAAAAGTCAACTCCGATGGGGCAGTCCAAACCGCCTTCAAAATTTTATTGATTCCCGTCCGAATGGTTTTTTTAGTAAAGGGATCGATGAACTACCTATGAGATGGCAAAAGTGCATAGATAGCAATGGTACATACTTTGATTAAATAAAAATATTATAATAAAAAAAAATCGGCTTTATGTTCCTCCCATACTAAACGCCAATTTCATATGTAAGGACCTAATATTAAACAATTAGAAATGACCTGTATAATCTGGTCAAAGGTGTAGGAGAATCCTGCTTCGGAAAACCCCCTCAGACACATGGAATATATCAATATCCAAAGCGATCTTGTTCAGCATAGCTGTAGCTTTTCCAACAGGCATAACCATCGGCAGGTTGGTCCTGTATATTGGAATGTGAAACAATCTATGCTGACGATGTCTAAGGTAATTATCAGGAACATACAAACCAATGCTCTGCATAATTTCAGTATTGTCGATCATACCGCGCAACAATCGATAAAAATGTGTAATCAAATACACATTCCTTCTAGTCTCTAAACTATTGTAGCCAAGCATACCCTGGAGAAACTCGGTTGGGTAAAGCCAAGGATAATGCCCGTACTCTCTCATGTAGAGATATCTCAGAAACTTCTTTTGGACTTTCTCCACCATAAGAGAGTACTTGCTCTCATGTGGCCCCCAGATCATCGAGCCACTCTCGAGTCTACTCCGCACCAAGGAGTTGTAAAGAGTTCTCAGTACGCGGGTATTCTCGAAAACCCTGGCAGTACGCAGAACAAATCCTAACATTCTCAGAGCATTACCACTGATCGTCTCTATGTGATCGTGAAATGTCAGGTTGCTTACAAATCTAACACCTAGATCTTTAACATTCGATGTTCTTGTCAGATTTTGGTCGTTCATTTTGTAGCGAAAAAATAGAGTTTTTTGGGCCCTAGTGAAGGATGTAACCGAACACTTGGAAACATTAAACAAAAGTTTATTTCGTCTTCCCCATTCACATATATTTGATATATCTGTTTGGAGAAGATGAAAATCGTCCAAAGTTGACACCTTTAAGAAAAGCTTTAAGTCATCCGCAAATAACAGAAAGCGCGAGTTTAAAATTACATTTTTTATATTATTGATAAAAATCGAGAACAACAATGGACCCAGGTTAGATCCTTGCGGGACACCCGAGAAGGTATAGAAGCACTCTGACGCGAATAGACCGTAGGAGATGTATTGGTTCCTATTTTGGAGGTAGCTCGCCATAAATTTTAGCATACCATCCGAGAAACCAATCTCATACAACCTTTTCAATAAGACATCATGGTTGACTGTATCAAAGGCTTTGGCGAAGTCATTATATGAACAGTCTACCTGATGTCCCGCGTCCAGAGCTTCCGTGACATAATTTGTGAAAATCATCAGATTGGTCTCAACCGAGCGGCCCTTCCTGAATCCATGTTGTTCATCAATTATAAACGGCTCTACTCGGGAAGCGAGTAATATGTACCTATAGATAAAATGGATTCCACACAAAATACATAAAGGATACCCTACACAGGTGCACAAGATTAAAAAGTAGCAAGCATTTTTTTACAATTTGTAAAAAAAAATTATCTGACTTAAAAAGTATTGAAAAACCAAATGAATTAATCAATTAGAAAGACATACAGAAAGATCTAATTCACGAAAAAATATATGGCTACTACCGGGATTCTAACCCGGGCCACCTCCTTTCCGGGGCCGATGCTCTAATCACTAAGCTATAGGAGCCTTTATTTTTTGCGAATTAGATCTTTCTGTATGTCTTTCTAATTGATTAATTAATTTGGTTTTAAAAATTTCACAGAACTTTGTTCTGAAAAATTACAACTTCACAAAAATGAATGTGTTCTTGAATATATAAAAAGTATTGATTTATGTTGCTAGGATCTAAAAATTATTTTGAACTACGAATTATCAAAGTTAATCAATTATGAAATTAAATGTTCCAATAATTTTGAATTATGAGGGCTCGAATTAACGGGATATTACTGTATAAGTAGCTTGTTGGTCTTGTGGTTAGGACTCTCACCTCACGATGCAAAAGGTCGCGGGATTGAATCTCATTCCAGACCAGCAAGTTAGTCCTACTTTCATAGCACAAGCGTTTGTGAAAATAGTAAAGAATATTGATGTGACATGTATTCTCTATTTTTTTTTAATTAAAAAAAAGTTATTTTTTATAAAGGGTGTTCTGTAGCTAGTAGCAAAAACTTTGGGGGAGCCTTCTTTATTCAATTTACACTTTGGGTGAAGTGTCCATAATTATGTAAATAAACGACATCAAAGTTTGTATATTTTTTTCAATATTTCTGACTTATTTTCTGTAAAATATTGGAGTAGGTACCACTACAGTAACTTGTATGAAATATTAAAAAATCATTTGCTTTGATAAAAGTTTTGATAATTTTATTTTAGTTGTATCAAAGCTAATAAATGTTTAATTTTCATATACTGCAGTGATGGTCCAACATTTTACTGAAAATAAGTCAAAAGTATTTCTAAAAAAATGCAAACTTTGATGTCGCTTATCTCTTTAACGGACGACATTTCACCCAAAGTGTAAAGAATATTTTCTGTTCAAAATTGCATGAAGTTTTTCCCAACAAAATTTTTGCTACTAGCTATGAGACATGTATATATATGCTCATTATAACGAAATATGACTAGTTATTACATAAGCTGCCATAAATACACACAAAACATAATTAACCAATGACAGAAAAACAATCTCAAAAATTATAAACTAAGACTATCTTAATTTGGGTCCCTTATTAATCTTCTTTCCTTTTCTTCCTCTCCGTTGTCCTTGCAGGACGCCATCCATCCGTTGACATCACCTCTGTAGTCCAGTCTGCTGGGCACCCTCCTACCTCTTGCAGGTCAGGCTTTGTCTTATCTGCCCATCTCCCGGTTTCAGTGGACTTGGCATGGGGGCAAACTCAGAAAATTGAGTTGGTATCTTGAATTTCCAACGTAAATGCAGAGGTAAGAGACCACCTATTGCAAGGGTGTCTTAATCACTGGACAGGATATGGGCGTTGAGCAAGCGGGACATTCTCCGTGGATTACATTAAAGGTCTGCACGTTCCCAGGAACAGCAGACAGCCACTAAAACAAAAACCTTAAGTATATATAAAGGTTTAAGCTATACAGTAGAACCTCGTTAATTCGAAATTCAAGGGACCCAAAAAATCTTTTCAATCATGCGGAAACACGTTAATTTTAAATTCGAAGTACAAAAAAAAACACGATGCTATTGCTAAATTCACAAAAAATCGTAAAACTCATGAAAATGTCATTAATTTTGTGAAAAATGTCCGTATTTTTGCATATTCCAATAAATCATTATTGGAATATGCAAAAAACAATGCCGGTAATACAAAGATTGGACATTTCTATGACTAAAGTACATGATATTGATATATTTGTTATTCTCAATTGCAAAAAGAATCAAAAAAATTATCGATTACATCAAATTTAAAAAAGAAATCAAATTATGTAACATAAAATGTATAGCGCAAGGGGCTAAAAATTATTTCGAATTACGAATTAACAGGGTTTACGAATTATTGGGGTTAATCTACTACGAAATTAACATTAGGGGACTTTTTTATTTAAAATTTTTGGAATTATCGGGGTTTGAATTAATGGGGTTTTACTGTATACAGTGAGAACAAGAAGCATTATTTTTATTTTAACATATATTTGGGATAAAAATTCAAGATTAAATATTTATCTGGCAGAATATATATAACGCAACCTCCATGTGTATTTCAGAAGTACTAATCATTACCTGATAGAGGCAGGCCTCGTGATAGTCGAGCCTGCAGATGGCGTTCTCGCACACCACCGACGGCAGCTTGTCGGAGCTGTCCCTGCTAGCCATGCAGATGCTGCACTCCAATTCGGTTTTTTCAATGACCACCTCTTTGCACCCTGTTCTTTGGGGAAATTCAGGAAGATCTGCAAGGCGGTTAAATGATTCAAATTAAGCAATGTTCAATTGACCCTTCGGTACGAAAAATTCAACAACATACATTCAGAGCCTAACTTTAACAGGCAAAGGGATTCTAGTCGACCTGCAGTATGTGACCTACAACCCTTGCTTTTTACTTTTACCTGGCTTGCGACCGCGACCCCCCGCGTTACCTTCCTGGGGGTCGCGACCCACAGATTGAAAAACACTGTTCTAATTGATTCATTTCAAACCTGTCCAATATACTAATCCAAATATACTATAATCCAAATATACTAATCCTACAAGAACATTTACTGTCATCTTTTTAAATACTTTTAATTGTTTTATTTTATTTTATTTTATTAAATATCCTATTCAGATCTTTTTTTTTCCTTTGTCTAAAATTGAATTAATTAACACCATTATTAAATTGTAAACATTTCATTATTACTATTACTTAATTTTAATTGGCAATAAGATTGATTCACAAATGTTATATAAATAATAAATATTCTTGAACATTATACTACTGGAAGAGCACTGTCTGCTATAATACAGTAAATTACTAGTGTAGCAGGCAGGGCGTCAAATCAATTTAGTGTTTACTTGCTGCCAAGACACTCAGCAACAATGAAAAAGCTTATTTTAATTTTGTAAACACTGTAAACATTTGTAACATTGAACACTGAATAAACATTGAATTGAATTGAACATTGAACTGTCAAACGTAAAACTTCAAAATTGGCAACATTACAATATTATACAATAACAGAAATAGCAATATTGTTTATTTCAGAATACGGCCAATTAAATCATTTAAAAGAAACAATAGCATTCGTACATACTTTATAGTCATAAGAATTGAAACGAATACGTGAAATATTGAAACGTAATAGAGGGAGGATCACTCTACCTAGCATGTTCATCAGATTGTGCGCTCCGAGACGGGGGTCCCAGAGCTCGGCATACTCGTGCACACGGTGACAAAGGGGGGTCACGAGGGCCGAGGGACCCAGCACATTCACTTTGGGGAGCTCCCGTCCACAGCGGCAGTCGACGGTCACCACAACTGACACGTCTTCTCCTGGAAATATTCTAATTCAAATGACTGGCCTAAATTGTTTACCTCGTCCATCTATAGAGTTCAACTGCAAACCAATAGCTAAGAAGATAAATTGAAGCATGCGTCACTTAAAACCGCACTTAAAAAGCAAACCTGGATAGAGTAGAGAGCCAAATTGTACGTAGTAAAAGCCTTAATTATTAATTTTAGTAAATTGTGTGTAAACCACACTGATTGTTTTTAAAGCATCTACTGATTTTACTATTATGACCTGATGTAGAAACCACTGGCTCCTACACACTAAAAGATACCAAAGATAATGGATTCCTGTTCCTATCAACATTTATTTCTTATTTATTTATTATTATTAAAGCATACGTAGTAAGTACAGTAAAACCCCGTTAATTCTAAATTCAATATAATTCAAAAATTTTAAAATACGCAAGTTCCAAAATGTTAATTTTATAGTAGATTAACCCCATTATCAAAAGAATGGTAATTCATAATTCTAAATAATTTTTAGCCCTTGCACCATAAATAAATACATTTTGGTTCCCATTTGAAATTTGACAAAATAAAAAAATAATTAGATTTTTTCACAAGTGAAAACATCAAATATGTTAATATTGGGTAGACCTCATTGTATTTAGGAAACACAATCGAATTAGTGCATGTAAGCCGTGCGTACGAGGCACATTGTTTCGTTGTGTTGGTGTTTATACCCCTAACACATCAAAACAATGTATGCACATACTAATTCAATTGTCTTTCTTAAATGGAATGAGGTCTACTTTAATAATATAAATGTTGCGATCTTTGTATTAGCACAATAAATACTGCGTTTTCGAAGTGATTGAAATATGCAAAAATACAGACTTTTTCACGAAATCAAAGGCTTTTTTCCCCGAGTTTTATTATTTTCTGCGAATTTTTTTTTTTATGCCTTAAATTTCGAATTAACGGGGTTCCGCATAATTTGTAATATTTTTTGGGTCCCAGTATATTTAATTTAATTTTACAGTGTATTTTTTTAATGTTTTTAAGTTCATTATTTAATCTGTTCCAGGCCAACGGTGTATATATACATCGGAGCGCTTCCTGAATGCACGACGTGGGCACGGAACGTTAACATGGATGCATATATCATTGTTGGGCTATAATAATAGCAGGTTTGTCTTATTTTCATTACACTACTGTAAAAAGTTTTTTCAATAAATAGTGGTTTTATACAAAGTATTTTTTTTTTTTAATATAAATGATTTACCACAAAGATATTTTGTTATTATTGAAAAAGAAATTATGTGTCGCCTTCAGAATACAATCTTGTTACTAGCCCTTACCGATTACAATTCTCCTAAAATTATCCTTGCTGGTAGGTTTGACAGGATCTATGACCCAACAGGATTCATCCAAATCCGCCATCATTTCAAAGTAGTCGGAGAGTTCATCCAAGACCTTGGAGAACACTTCCACAGCCGAGACCAAATCTGAAACACAACTCTTCAATTATCAGACAAATATGAAGTCATCTGAACAGAAATTACTCATTTTGTCGGCAAGTACTTGAGTCCTCGGTTTGGTTTTCTGGGATATTCTGCCGTGTATACCTGACCTCTCTTTTGGATCCCATTGCAGGGTCCATCATTAGGATGTGTATATGTTGATGTTAAGGTTAAGTACTGGCTTGCAATATTGTACCGAAATCAGGATTTCGGTACAGTAACGGAAGCCTGATTTCGGTTGATTCCTGATTTGTTTGATAAACATTGTTACGTAGAGAATTATATATTTTTTTGTACATCATTTTATACACCTTATTTGTACCATCTGGTAGCGTTGGTGACGGATATTGTTACATAGAGAATTATATATTTTGGTTAATGAATAATACCAATGACATATGCGATACAGTAATGAATGCTCTTATTACAATTAATTTTAATTAAAGTGAAATATTAAAAAAAATCCAATTCAGAGTATTTTATTAAAAACAACAAAATCAATGTTGTAATTTTATTTAACACCAATTTTAAAATTTTACTAATTTTGAAAATTTAATGAGATCAGCTATTGGATAGGAAGTTACAGAGGAACATTTGAAATTGTTATTATTAATATACCTGTGTAGAACAAATTCATCTGCGGAACATCTGGGGTAATAACTGTCAGCTACAGGGCGTAACAGAGCTAGTTAACTTATACTTAACACAATACTTAACTGGTAGATTTCAATAAATACTCACAAGAACTAAGGACTTAAAGGACAAGGAAGAAAAGAATACGACAATAACAAATATGTGTTAGCGGATAAGTAAGTAGCTAACAAATTTTTGTTATCTAGCTCAATTGGTACATGAAACATGATGCTTAAGAAAATATATTACAAGAATTAATGCAGCAACAGTGGACATCTGGAATGATCAGGTGAACCAGATATTTGAAAATAGCCCTATTACGAAATTTAAAGGGCTTAATTGTAGATGGTGGACGGTACAACCGATCCTTCCGAGAGCAAGTATCCACCGTTTAGTTGAGTGTCTTGATTATAAAATAAAATAAAAGAGAATTGAATGCTATCATTAAATACATTGACATGATCTCTCAATTCATTTAAGAGTTGCACACTATGCGTTATGCATTATGGTGTGCCTATTCATTATATCCGTACTGCATTTTGGAACATGAAATAGCGCGTGACCTCGACTTCGCAAATAATTATTTGGTACAAAACAGGGCATAATTCTCTAGCAAGTTTGGAGTGTCAATTATATTTCTTGAAATTTTGACACATATACTCGTAATATTAGAATGAATTTTCAGGTCATTCATAAAAAGCACACATTTCACTGCTTTTATCCTGTCTTGTATATCGTCTACCATAATTATGAATAGTAAGGGACCAAGAGTTGATCCTTGCGGAATTCCTGAGTATGCTAGGAAAACTGTTGAACATTTGTATTGTATATATACATACTAGAATCTGTCTTACAAGTGTGATGCAAAGAATTTTAATAAATTGTGATTTAATCCGTAATAATGCATCTTACTTAGAAGTATATCATGATCAACTCACACAACAGTGTGGTAAAATTTTCGAAGTGAATATCTTCTTTATTACTTACTTGCGCAGTTAATTGTCTTATTTTGAAATCAGGACACTAAACTATAGGAACCATAGATACTTAAGCTCAGAAGGATTGGTTACTAATAAGTTATGGTTAGGTACTGCATGTTAGGTAGTGCATAAATGACTGCCTTGCCACCAAACCATAACGGCCCATAGCAGGCGAGTATTCAGGGGCACAAACCTATGGAACGCCCCCACGACTGCCGTGCCACCATGATCCCCGTATTACTATTTTTGATGAGTATTATGATCTATTGCTTTTATCTATAAATTATTTATATTTTCTATGCTTCCCATATACTCTTTTATCTTTGAATAAAATATCGCATTGTCTGTAGTTCGGGTATCGTATAGATAAAATGGCTGTTGTCAAACTTACTATTACGATTTTTTAAATCGTAATTACCCATTTAATATTTGCGAGCGCGGTTATTTTATGACATTTTTGGAATCAGGACACTCAATTGTACCGGAAAATGTGTTAATATTAAAAATAGCTCCCAAATCCAAATTTTGCATTTATCCCGCATGTTCAATTATGCCGGCAAGATGCATGAAATTTAAAGAGGCTGGATTGGAATGCCAACATAGAAGTGTGGCATTCTACCATCCGTAAATACCCTCGCACAGAAAGATTGTGCTCGCAGATAGTTATAAATACACAAACAAACCATTGAATTCGCATGAAAGTTCATCCAATTCAGGCAAGCTATGTTGTATGATACCGAACTTTCCATTGTTTTGTGTGTTCAAAACGAGAAACTGTTTTTTTCCCAGGACATCCTCCACTCTGATAGTGATCACTTTCACCGATTCGTCAACGAATACCTCCAAATTCTCGTAAGAATTCCTCAAGACTTCCAAGTGGTCTATTATTGCCATCAGCTCTGGTAATTTGTCCCGACTTTTCGCAGCGCTGGGTCGACGGACCGATAAGATTTTGTCGATATTGGTCAACAATTCTTCCAGACTGGAGCTGTCTTCTTGTAAAAAATGATCTATTGTCAAACCACTTTCGCGTGATTTATTCATCTTGAACTGAATTGAACTACTCTCCGTGGATTAAGAATATTACGACAGCAACAGTCAATTTCAAAATTTTCCGCGCTATCAACATCGCCTATCAGCGGCTATCGGCTCCGTCAAAGATAAGAGATGTCAATTCGTCAATTGTCAAATTTTGCCGCTGGAAATGAAAACCATAGGCAATATATTTATTTCTCAAAAGTCTCTAGAGTCGAGAGCATAGACAAGATAATGTATGTCGAGAGTAAAAGGATGAATAGACGCCACAGACCACAAAAATGCTTCACAAGGAATTGGCCGTATTCTGAAATAAGCAATATTGCTATTTCTGTATCTTAACAGTTATTCTATAACATTATAATGCAACCAATTTTGATGTTTTAAGTTTGAAATGTTTGATATTAATGAATTCAATTAATGAGAAAGCCCATTATTCATAATTGTGAATAACTTAACGTTTGTTTTAGAGCTTTCTGATTTAATTCATTAATTTCAAACCTGTCAAACTTAAAACATTAAAATTGGCGGTATTACAATGTTTTACAATAACCGTCAAAATAAATAATGATGCTCCGTTCCCAGGACTAGAAGAGAAGACCCCTTTCCATTTAAGAAAGACAATCGAATTAGTTTGTGCAAACCGTGCGTACCACGCACATTGTTTTATTACGGGTATAAACACCAAACCAACGAAACAATATGCCTTATATGCACGGCTTACACACACTAATTCGATTGTCTTCCTTAAATGGAAAGAAGTATAATACGAAAGAAGTATAATACGAGGAAACGAGCATCGCTCCTGAAAAATCTAGATTTTTTTTTTAAATTATCCTTGGTAAAAACAAAATATTTTATTCATGAAATGGTGCCATAAAGTTAAATTACAAAATTGGAAGATATGAATTGAAATTTGCAGTGTGTATTCACACTACCATAAAATAATCATCGACTCCGCATACACACACTACGCTACACGAGCCGCGCAGCAGGGTCAGCGACACAAAGTCTTAGCGGTCATGCACTGGAGTCAAAACAACTCCAGGCGCCTGGTACGAGCCGGGGAACACATACCACACACAGCGATTCTATCGATACAGCAAAGGTGCGCGATGGCCGAGGATAATGGAAACCGATAGTGCAGCAAAGTAGAGGACACGGCAGCGGGCCATTTTGACCCCCAAAACAGCGGACGCCGAGTCCGAAGTCAAAACACTTCGCCACCTAAGCCCCGGCTTTATTCCACGTGCAGACGAAACACTGAATTTCCTTTGTTTGAAAACAGTATAAGAAGGCTGACTCGGAATCCACATTATCTCACTTTCCAAGTGATCTCTACATTGGCTGGAAGCCCTCTCCGACTCGATTCATAACTATGTATTTATACTCCGCTATATTTTGTAACTTGTAACCTTTTCATCTACAATAAATTCTGTAAAACACATCGCGACTTTTATCATCAGCAGCAAAAGAGAACTTTGGACTCTATAACATACGGAGTGGAGACCTATGAAACAATAAGAAGCAGCATTGTAGGGGGTAACTTCTCGACATTACACAAGGGGTCGATTCAATCACACCAACCCCCACAAATCTTTACTTTATAAATGTGAACATGGATTATTATGTAGATCATTGGTGTGTGGGCATAGGCGTACTATAAATATAGACTAGTTACAAACCAAATTATCCGCTACACAGAACTATAACACAAATTACTATGAACATAGCGCAGCTAACCAGCTCCCGCACATCGCGGGAGTTGGTTAGCTGCGCTATAAGAAGGAAAGAGAAAATATAGAATATTACCGTAGAAAATACAGAAATCTCCGTACTCTGAAATCGGTTTGAATTCCTTCACAAATTATTGAAATAAAACTCACTTATGAAAGGTTATATCCTCTTCTTTATTATGTGATGAAGCATTACAATGATTAACACAACAAACAGACATATTTAAATTAAACTGTTAAGGCAAAAAACGCAAAAGGCAAAAAGTAAACATTGCGATTAGCTACAACTTCATACGCATTCGTTCTACAAAATTATATCTTATTATCCTTTCTTATGTGTGGTTGTGAAAATACTTTCTATCTCTTTCTGACTAATATATTTAGTACGTAATAGAAGACAATAGAGACTAGATGTCTCAGATTTGTTTTTTAGTGACTAGTGACTAGTATATATCACAGAATATAGACCAAAAGTCTATATCACAGAATATAGACTAAAAAGTCTATATTTATAGTAGGTACGTCCGGTACGTCTATGTGTGTGGGCTTTTAAGTTCATAGAAAAAGATTTGGCATTGGTAGAAATATCCAGAAATATCTGTGCAGTCCACTCAAGTCCACTTTTCTATGGTTAAATCTTCAGAATCTGTCGATTCTTTTGAAAAGACGCTTTAAAAGCAAGTTAATATGTTAAAAATTCCTTTTAAGTACATTAATCGGGCTATTTAAGGTGTGTTCTTGTAGATTTTATTAAATTATGTTCCTTAACAATCGTTTGATACTTGTAACATCTCATTTATTTCATTAAAACCTTGTCGGTGTCCCGGTATTGTGTTTTGGTTCTGTTTTGAATGTTTTTCTGCTGAAACCATGTTTGTATTCTTTCAATCTCAGTCGCAATTTCAAATTTGAATTCTACTGAATCTAGACAGTTGCAGGTTTTTAATTTCGTCTTAGATTGATTCTGCAATTATGCATAGTTCATTTCGGAATATTTTACAGATATTCTGTCATTGCTCTGTACATTTCTTTTAATCTTTTAATAAAAGTTCAATCATTTTATATAAATTATAAATAGGTATTGTAGGAAGCTTTAATACTCATAGCTTTGAAGTTGTCGTGCCAGTTAAATCATAAGATTTTTTCTTTCACAGATAACCCGGACATACACAATTGTGAATTAGTGTGAAGTAACTATAATTCGATTGCAATGGAAGTCGATAAAGATGATAAGGCCATTGCTGCTTCAGAAACGCCCGATGGCGGTGATTGCTCAACAGAAAAAATGGAGGTTGATCCTGTGCCCTCGGAATGCTCAGAGGACAAAACGGAGGAATTAAATTTGTCTAAAATTGAGGACGAATTATTGAACAATTCCTTGGATATGGAAACTGAAATAAAAACTTTCTTAGGAGTCAATCTTGAGAGTGACGATAGTGCGGTGGATGATGATATCGAAAAGGAACTGTTGCTCGAAGAAGATGAAAAAGAAATATCGCAGCAAACTATTACGGAAGAGAATAAAACAACCGAAGAAGATCAGCCAACTGCTGCAGAAAAGACGAAAAATGCTGAGGATACAACTCAGGATGTTGTAAACAAAGACAGTATGGACCTAATCACCGATACTGAAGATCTTTCAGAAAATAGAAATGCCGGCACATTTGACACTGCCTTCTCAAAAGAAACCAGCATTGCGGCAGCGTCCACAAAGATTGAGCAGATCGTCACTGAGGAATTCGAGGAAGATGACACTAGTTTTTCAGGCGTCAATGACATGGTGCAAAATATTCTGTCGAATAAATTTTCCGACATCGAAAATAAAATCAAGGAAGTGTCTGCGTCAGTTGAATGCGTGTCCAAAGACGATTCTGATACACCTGATGATGATTCTAAAATACCTGATATTGATTCCAAAATACCCGATAGTGATTCTTTAACACCTGATATTGATTCTAAAATAACTGATGTTGAATCTAAAATGTCTGATGTTGATTCTAAAATACCCGATGAGGATTCTAAAATACCTGACGTTGATTCTAAAATACCGGACGTTGATTCTAAAATACCGGATGTTGAATCTAAAATGTCTGATGTTGATTCTAAAATATCTAGTGTTGATTCTAAAATATCCGATGATGATTCTAAAATACCCGATGATGATTCTAAAATACCCGATGATGATTCTAAAATACCTGAGGTTGATTCTAAAATATCCGATATTGAATCTAAAATATCTGATGTTGATTCTAAAATATCCGATAACGATTCTAAAAAACCCGATGATGATTCTAAAATACCTGAACTTGATTCTAATATACCCGATATTGAATCTAAAATGTCTGATGTTGGTTCTAAAATACCCGATGATGAATCTAAAATACCTGATGTTGCTTCTAAAATACCCGATGTTGAATCTAAAACATCTGATGTTGATTTTAAAATACCTGATGTTGTAGCAAAAGATGTGAGTAAAGATCTTGTTGTGGAGAAGAGCAGCAAAGATGATGAGGTTGAGAAATGTAAAGATGGAACAAAAGATGGAAAAGTTGCACTCGATGAACAAATGGACTTGGAAGATGCTTCGTTAGGTGTGTATCTTTGTTTTTACTAACTTGCTAATTAAATATCATCACGCCAGTTCTCCGGAGTAGGCATGGGAGAAGTCCACAATATCTAACATAAGACCTTAACTAGTTCACTAAGTTAAGATCGGCTCTATATTGTACATATATGATGAAATGTGTCACAAAAATTGTGTTTTTATTTTCATACATGTGACCATTTGCTTTATTCTCTAAAGTCATCCTCCTTAATATTTCTAAGTATTTCTATCAAATATTCTTACTAAGCACACTATTCGACGGGTACCCAATCTTTTTTCTATGTATGTGACAACTCAAAGACGTATTTACAAAAGCAAGATGAAAGTTATTAATATTTTTTTTCTGTCTACCCACTCTCCTTATCTCGTTAATTCTGTCACTCGGGCAGACACAATACCCACTTCCCGATTAACATATTATTCACCAATTCACAATAAAGTAATTCAGGTTTAGTCTCACATCTATATACCAGTGGCGTGCAGTGGGTGTAAACTTAGGTTATGCTGTGACCGACTATATACGTACCTATATTTAAAAAAAAAAATTATATAAATATATATATATATTAGTATATTTATATAAGGGTATAAACATTTTTAACTGTCTATAATGAACAATCCACAAAAATAACTACACTATGAAAGAAGTATAGTAAACAATATTTCCTAAATAAATAAATATTTTATATAGGTATAGCTAATGTGGCAAAAAATTTCAATATATTTCGAAGACGATTTATATATATGTAATCAAATCGGGAACAATACTAATTTCAGATATACGTTTAATTTCACAAAATTAAATCAAACATTTTATGATATCATGATATGACAGATGGTGATTCACCATAGAAAAGACAAATAAAATTTACACCGAAAGTTTTAGGTGGAATTTGTAAGAAATAAAATTTCTGCGATGACGAGAGCATAGTTTTCACCTGGCATAGGACCTTTCGAAGAAGCATGCTAAATTTACTTGTCTATTAAACAAAACTCCCAGCCTTAAAAATACACTTTTTTTTTCTCAACTTGACTATATCTATGGAGCAAATTTCTTAGGCGAGATAGATGAAGAATTGACATGAAGTTAAGCACAGAAAAGTAGGAAATAAAACTTCTAGCCGTAGGACGAATTATGGCTAGAATTTTAAATCGGAAAAAAACAGATACGTCACGTTAAACAGAAACGTCAAAAATAAAACTTCGAGCCGTAGGACGAATTACGGCTAGAATTTTAAATCTACTTTTCTTAAGATAAGGATTATTTAATTAATATTTGTTTCCCAGAATCTTTACTAATGCACAGCTTTTTTGCTTGTATGCGCTGCACACCATTGCTCTATACAGAGTGCCTTGTAGAATGATGAAAAAAGTAAAAAATTGAAAATAGACTGTTTTAAGGTTATACGCCTAGTAGTAGTTAGTCAGATTTTTTTTTATAATGCTGATAAATTCTACAAAAATTGTTTAATAAATAGTATTGTTTTATTATGTAGATACCAGTTGTGGTTAAATTTTACGAAGAATGCATTTTGCACGAGATTCCCTATTGACATGATATGTATCCAATTTTTAAAAATTATTACACAAAAACTATGCATCAGATATTTCTCAAAAAGTTTATTTATGTAACATATTAAAAATTCAGCTCTTATAAATTGCTCTAATGCTCTAACAACCTCAAAAGATTTTTATAATTTTTTTTATTGTATTGAAGTGAATGAATTTTTTATAATCGATATAAGTTACTGTAACCATAGTTCCAAAGTTTTAAGTTTTTGCAAAAAATAAGTAAAAAATATTGGAAAAAATGCAAACTTTGATATTGCACATTTTCGACTCATTATCAAGGCAGGAATCCACATGTAAAGTTTTTACTACCAGCTATGAGACACCCCGTGTTTATGACGACCGTCCGCCACTTGGTTGACGATGGTCAAAAAAGACCTAAAAGAAGTTCAAATAGATGGTAACATAGCACAAAACCGTGCTCGATGGAGAAAGCGGACAAGGAAGGCCGACCCCCGAGTAAATGGGACTAATGCTCTAGAAAAAAGAAGGTTTAGTCTCATATCCCCAATAATCCATCTGAAATTAGTTGCAGTTATTGTCACCTGATATTTTTCAACAGATGGCTTGAACGATGGAGATGCACTGGGACTCTTGGCTGAGACGGAAGGTCGAGAGCGCCATTCCAGCGACCCTGATGACGATGAAGACGAGGAACCAGAAAACTCCGACAAAGAGAGGTCAGTAGACTGTGCCGTGACTGGCTTACATTTAAATTTCATTAAGCGGTACAATTTTTTTTTTTTTGACGTAAATATTGTGCATATAAAATTCAATTTACTATCATTGTTTGCGGCATTCAGCGGTTAATTTTTTTCATTAACAAATTATTTCGAAAATATTAAGATAGCGGGGTTCTATGCTGTCTCGTAAATGTATTTCTCGCGACGAGCACAGCTAGTGGGGATGATCATGTTGCCAGGGTCTGAGTGAAATGAAAAAGTAATTTATTTTCTTGTTTTTATTAAGTAATGTCTATGATGTAGTTTATAAAAAAAAATCAAAGTTGTAAGTTTATAATAAATAAACGGCGTATTCTGTCAAAAAAAAAATCATAGGTAACATCATAGATCAAGTTATTAAAAGAAGATGTGTGCAAAATTTGAACAAAATCGGCATAGCAGTTTTTGAGATATCATCCCAAAAGTCTGACAAAGGTAGTTTGGAGAAAAACGTAAAATAATAATCTAATTCGTTTAAAAACTCATCAATCAATTTTTGAATGAGTGATGACTCAAATCATCATTAGAACTTCAATCTATAATATAAACCAAAAAAAATTTTTTTGATAATGTCATTCTTTAACACTAATAGCGTTAAAAAAAAAATTGAAGTAAGTTTATTATAATTTATTTTTATAACAAACTAGCTCTAATCCCTCAAAAATGATGGTAATTTTACATAAGTATTTATTTATTTGTAAAAAAAAGTTTTTATACTGTAAAGAAGTTGCGGACGTTACACTAAGTTACGGGGACAGACAGACAATAAAATTATTATAATTGGGATAAGCATACATATTCATTTATTACATACTGGTTTAAAAATGCTTGAAAATAATGAATATGACCAGCATGGATTTCTTCTTAATGGTTAAATTTTTTTGCTATTTTCAGTACTGACGAGTCTAGTGATATGGAAGCTGATGACGAGACCGACTCGGACACTACAACTACAGATGATGAGTACCAACCTCAGTTTGATGACGAAGAAGACGACGATGAAATTGATGAAGAAGATGAAGACGGACACCTCTTCCGCCCTAAAAAGACTCCCATTAGTGCCTTGCAAGATGATTCCACACAAGAGAATGACGAAATGCCAATCACAGGCGACCAGGAAGTAGATGAAGAAACTCCGGATAATGAAGGTGGAGAAGAAGATATGGAGCTGGAAGAGAGTAGTGAAGTAATGATGTCCATTTGCAATGTCACAAGTCTCGCAGAAGGCGGAAATGAAGAAGAATTTGTTCAGAACACGGACGATGCAGTTGAAAAGGGAAATGACCTACCTGTTTTGGTTATCACATCCATTTGTTCTGTCGATAAAACAGTTATAGACAATCTTGCTTCCTTTCAAGAAACTGGGTTTACCGAAGAAGTGGCAACTGAAGATCCCGTTTTTATTAAAATAGAAAAAATTGATTCTGTTAAAAAAGCGAAAACAGTTGATTCTGTCGAAAAAGTGACGAATGAAAAAATTGATTCTATCGAGAAAGTAACAAATGAAAAAATTGATTACGTTGAAAATGAGACAATTGATGAAATTGTTCCTGCAGAAAAAGAGACAGCGGAAGAAACCGTATTGAAAACTGTTGAAACAGAATTATCAGAAGAAATGGAATCTCTTGACCAAGAGACAACAAAAGACACAGAATCTGCAAAAGAGACAACGGGAAATGAAATGGAATCCATTGAAAAAGAAACACCGCATGAAACCGAATCTGCGAAAACAGAAACAATTAAGGAAAGTGAACCTATCGAAAAAATGACTGTGGATATAGTTGAGCCTGTTACAAAAGAGGTAATATTAAGACAAACATCAGAAGAAAAGGAACTATCAGAAGATACTGAACTTTTTAAAAACAAAACTTTGGAAAGTGTACAAGAAAAAATTGTAGTAGATAAGGAAGTAGAAAAGGTGTCAACATTAGAAACTAAAGTTGTTGATGAAATTAAGGACACAGCTGAAGACGTTAATAAAACTGTTGATAATAGTGTTTGCAAAGATGATAAAGTGGAAAAAGTTGTCAAACATGTATCGGAGATCCCAAAAGATATTTCGGAACCGTCGAAAGACGTATCTGACACTCCGAAAGATATTACAGATATTCCGAAGGGTCTTTCAGATATCCCGAAGGGTGTTTCAGATATCCCGAAGGATGTTTCAGACGAGGTTCAAGACATTTGGGATTCCTTACTGGAATCAGAGTTGCCAATGGACAGCAATAGAAACAAGAGAAAGGCGGACGAAAGCTTGGAGAAGGTCACCAAGAAATTGGACACTAAAAAGGTGCCGGACACAGATGTCAGTTCATTCGAGAAAGTGCACAAAGAAATGGAAGTAGCGAAGCGTACAGAAGAGTCTGTGTTTCCCGCGCCAGAGATGCTGAGTGAGATTGTCAACCAAAGTCGTGATAAAGGTGGGTTTGTTTTTTATCATTTACTATCTGGTTGAATGCAGTGGTATTGTGCAATTGGAGCTATCAAAAAGTGACTTCGGTTTGAGAATTCAAAATTTCCAAAAAAAAAGATTTTTGAATTTTTTCAAAAATATGTAAACAAAGTCTGTAGAATTTTTTGCTTTATTTAATATTTATGGAACTACAAAAATTTTATAAAATAATATATCCTATTAAAACCAAATTAAAAATTCTAAAATAACAAAAGTCCTAAGAAAATGTAAATTGTACATTTTGATTTCATTTAGGTATAATTTCTAAAAATATAAAATTTCCGGCTTTCCCGTTCGGTGTTAAAATTGAAATGTGTGTTCTGGTGCTGTTAACTCACTGCATGTGTCGACTTTTTTCCATTTTTAATTAGAATAAATATGAATATGTACATATTTTACTTTTATTTTTATCACTAAAATAATATTTGAAATGTATATAAGTGAATATATGTATCAATTTTTCTGTATAATAGTGCTAAAAATGAGAAAAAACTTTGGTCATCGATATCGTAAAGACCATAAAGAAACGTTAGACCCGGGCTACTAAAGAGCGAAGATCGGCAATCTGCCGAGTCCAGCGCACTACGCACTGCGCTCCCCATAAGATTTCCCCTACAATACATACACAAATGATTTCTATTGTTAAATGAATGTCAATTTGTTTTGTCTGGTAAATACGCATATATAGTATTTATTTTATTAAATATATTATGAATTTAGTTAAAATTTTAAACTCGTGTGTTGTGTATACTCAGTTTGCATTGGTTAGATACAAAATTCCCTGAAATAGAAAATATTTTAGAAATTTCTATGGCATTCAATAATAAATCTAAATTCTTTGTTCTTTTATAAGTCCTCAAATACAAAAAAAAAAAAATTCAGTGTCTTTGGATTTTGTCCTGTTAATATTGACTTCAAAATGTTAACTTTTTACTACCTTTATTTTAACTCGTAGCGTCTGCTTGCTTGCTTGTCTGACGAAAAAACTTTGGATTGATTTTTAACCCTTTTCCCATGATCTAACCGAGCTGAAACTTTGCAAGCAAACTCGTGGTGGTGATAAAAATGACCTAACAAATTTTAGTTTAAAAAAATTTAATAAATATAGTATAATTTTTGATTTTTCAAATTTTAATTTTTTTTATATATATATATAGTATAATTTTGGTTTTTTCAAATTGGAATCAATACAAATGAGTAATTAGTCGCGTGTATAGGCACGAAACCTGATTCAATGAGAAAGGGAGTATAATAAAAACTTGGTTTTTATGGGTTAGTTTTTTTAATAATAAAGTATTCAATTAATTTTCTCATATGTATTAATTCTAGAATCTTAAACTGGGTATGTAAATTTAAAAAATATTTATCGAATTTTACAAGCTTCTTCTGGTGCTAAAAACGGTTTTTAAAACCCAACAAACCCTGGTTGGAACTCACTACTCCAGATCCAAGCCTCAAAAAGACTGCAATTCAATCATACCAGGACGGTAGCTCCGATGACGGATTGTGCAATGATATCCGTGACATTATCGGTCAAAATTGTCTAATTCATATGTTAAAATGGTCTGTAAAACTCCACACAAAAAAAAAACTGACAAAAATGATATTCTGTGTATAGAACCCCATCTGCCAGTGGACATTCTCTCGGCGATTGAGAGGCTGGAGACAGGCCTGGACAACGTGGCGGACGATGAGCTCAAGTCTACAGTGGTGAAAACGGAACCTATTAAGGAGGAGGTATTTCTAGCATTTAATATATTTTTAAGAACATTTTCGGCTGAATTTTAATTAGCATTATGCGGCCAGTACTTTGAAATAAGGTGTACTTGAGGGGTTACGTGTAGTCAGAGGCGTGAAAAAATAGACATTTTAGAAATTTTTTTTTGAACGGTTGTGTAATGTTTTTATTTAATACATAAAACCAAAGTTTTGCACTATATTTCAAGTAACTAAACCGTAAATTTCAAATAAAATTATTAATACTGGACCACGATAGAAGCTCAACTCTTGACCCCTGTCTTGCAAATAGTGCCTCGCGGTGACCATCAGTGCTTCTTAGTTGTTTATCTAAATTTAATGAAACAAAAAAAAATTAGTAGTTCAATAGTTCAATCGCAGACAATTTACTATCCGATTACCTACTATATGCAGATGACATGAAAATTTTCAGAAGAATCATGAATGACCAAGACTTAGAAATTCTTCAGCACGATCTCAATGAACTCCACAGGTGGTGTACTAAAAACAAACTAATGTTAAATATCGGTAAATGCTCAGTAATGTCATTCTCTAGATCACGAAATCAATATCAGGCTAATTATCTCATTGATGGACATCATCTCCCGATAGTCACCTCGGCAAAGGACCTTGGCGTTATTGTGGACCATAAACTGAATTTCTCAAGCCACGTGGAGAAAGTTGCGTCACAAGCTTTCAAGACTCTTGGTTACATCATTAGAGCTGGGAAGGACTTCAGCAATGTCTACACGCTGGTACGACTATTCGACAGTCTTGTGAGACCGATTTTAGAATACTGTTCTGTCATTTGGTGCCGTATACCAATAAACTAATCAATCAGCTCGAAAGAATACAACGCAAACTATGTAAATGCATCGCCTATCGTACACGATCACCAGGAGATATTGAGACCGTATATAACAGATTTAGAATCAGCAAACTAATCACTCGAAGACAATTGTCTGATCTGACCTTCTTCTACAAATCTGTCAACGGACAGATAGACTCGCCCGAGATCCTGGAACAATTTGGCATTATCACTGCTAGGCCGGATCTAAGAGTGCGTAGATTGTTAGAAACCACTAAATCCACAAAAAGTTACGTGTACAATGGCCCAAGAAATAGGATTGCCAATCTGGTAATTAGCCACTGTGTTGATATCAACTTCTTCGATGAATCATACGTCTCATTCTCATCAGCGGCAAAAAGATTGTTATCACAGTATTAAAATTACCCTCAACCCTATATGATTATACCATGTTGTTACTATGCTAGTATTGTTTTTTTATATATGTGCAATTTTTCTAATCCATTCATTTAAGTCTATTATTTTTGTAAAATCAATGTATATAGCCGATTGGCGTATGAATAAATAAATAAATAGTTTATCTTGTGCTTAATCAATTTTTTTTTTAAATTTAGCAGAATCGTGCTCTTTGAAAGCTTAATTATGTATTTTGAGGGAAAAAATCACTAATTTATTATTTATAAAAAAAATCCTTCGATTTAGCACAAGTTTTTAATGCCTAGAATATGATGTATGAATTTAATATAAATCTGTCGAGTAGTTTTTAAATGTCGTGGACACCGTTTCTGAAAACGTTTCGAGAAAAGCGCGTTTAAAGTTTTATACGTAAATAATTAATTCAAATACAATTTATAAAATTACTTACGTACAGTCGTCTATTTCTGGTCTATATAATAGATCTTCTGCTGATGTGTAAGATGTGTCTACGTCTCATTCTGCCTTATTTACTGACCTCATTTGCACGTTGGTCAGCAATTTATATGCGCTCTATATCGACTTTTTCAGCATACCGGTGTGCATTAGGCCCACAACTTAATCCTATTGCATTGGCAATCATTAATATTTCTTGCACACCTTCATGATGTCTCATTAAAATGATAATAAATGCACGCACAACTATCTATCGACTGCTCGGCTTCACTGCCACTGAAATACTGTCACTAAATCGAATTTCAGTTAGTCAAATGGGTCTTAAGTCTAAAAGTAGAACTATAAAAGAAATGTACATCATTCTTAGAATTACTCAGATAAAAACCCCGTTCTGTAGCAGCCACGCCGTACGCTACCTGCGAGTAGACAGCGGACGGCAATAGAGGGCCCTATAGTTATAGTTGGATATCTTTAAAACTAATAACACCGGATCGAGTTGATATTTTCACACAATATTTTTGAAACATTTTACAAGAAAATGCAAAAAAAAAACAATTTTTTGAAATTCCTGACTACACGTAACCCCGCAAAATAACATATGCTTTTATATTAGGATAAAAACAATTGAGTTGCATATATTTCATGCATTATTTTAAATATGTATTTTTAATTAATAATTTGTATTTATCTTAATTGTTATTGTAGCATTCCGAAATTAAAAAAAATAATAATACAGCAGTGTACTAAATCAAAAGCAATGAGAAATAATGCAAAAACCATTTATGGCGATCGTCTAGCAGAATGAGCAAATTTCATCATTTTTTCTCATATCTTCTCTTGCGTTAAAAGACATTTTTGTAGGGAAATATATTATTTTAAAATGTATTCATCAGGTTACATATATTTTAAATACGAATATTTTATTAAAATGTCACATTTAATATTTTAAACATCACAATATTTTAAAAATGAAGAAAATTGCTCCACTTTGTGGACTTTTTATGACTGAACGGCCTGTTGAGATGTCTTTTTTATTCAATAATATTACAAAGTAGACGTTTATCTTAAATTTGTTACAATTATTGCAAAATCTGTTAATACGTTTACATGCAATTTATGTTTTAAAAAATACTGTTTTATTAAAAATATTTTATTTTTTTGTGGGTTTTTCAACTCTTTTTACATGGTTGACACCTTTTTTACTTCAATAGTTAAAAGAATAGGTATTATAATTTTATAATAAAAACAAAAAAAAATCAAAATCTTTGTCAATATTCCTGATTTTAGATATCTAATCAAGACGCAACATATTTATGATACAATACACATTGCCTTGATTAAATAGCTAAAATCTGAAATCGAGAATAATTTTTTGATTTTTTTTATTTTTTTTTTATTTTAAAATAATAATGTCTATTGCTTTAATTTGTTAAAGGAAAAAAGTTATAAACTATCTATAAAGGATTGAAAAAAACACACAAAAAATAAAAATAATTTAAAAAACAGTGTTTTTTAAAACATAAGTCGCATGTAAACGTATTAAGAGATTTTGCAATAATTGTAGCAAATTTAAAATAAACGTCTACTTTATAATACTATTGAATAAAAAAGACATCTCAACAGGCCGTTCAGTCATAAAATGCCCACAAAGTGGATCAATTTTCTTCATTTTTAAAACATGAAAGGTTTTGTAATTTACAGTAAAAGCTCATTAATACGAAATTCAGGGGACCGAAATTCAACAAAAAAATTCGAATTTCGAATTAGGGAAGTAGAATTAGTAGGAAGTTTTTAAACCATCAACGCACTTTCTAAACATTTCCAAGTGTACAAACAAATACATTTTTTAACATGTATTTTTAAACACATTTATTTGGCCAATATTGCATTCATTTTTGTCAGTTGTTTCAATAAAATTAAAATAATTTACTTTGATATGTGATCTTGAGACACCAATTCAATTTTAAAACAGAAAAAATGAAAACAGCAAATATTGTACATCACTTCACTGCGCTTTTCAATTTTGGCGCGATTTTTTAGAATTGTTGAAACAATCGAATTGGCGATACCATATTTTACGCAATCTTGCCCTTATTTCTCAATTTTTCTGTCCACGTCTTTAATCAAATCCATTTTCATAGAAATAGTTAAAGTTTTGTACGCGCTGCGAACTGACGCCATTTTAATTTAAAACGAAACACTAGTCAAAACAAAATGCGAAAATAACTAAAATCTAACACGTGAACGTAATAAAATGTCTAATATTCTTCACACTTATCAAATAATAAAAAATATATTAAAATCGTAAATGAAGAGACTAAAATATCGAAAGTTTTCACGGAAATCAGATAAAAGCACAAAAAAAAGTCCATAACATAATGTTTTTACGCGATATATTTTCAATCTTAATAAAACACAAAGATGTAACAATTTAAAACTCCAAAACTGGCGACAAAACTTCAACTAATCTCGTCTTTTGGCGGGATATCATAAAACAGCAGTCATAAGGATACGCGCGCACTAGCGTTTTTTCGCCGCGCGGCGAAAAAACCAGCGACATTTTGACGCGCGGCGAAAACAGCAGGCACGCGCACTACGGCATAATGCCGCTGATCATTTACGGGCAGTTCTTTAAAATATTTCGTGAACTTAACGAAAAATTCTTCCAATATTATCGAATGAATAAACATGTTTTTATGAACTTTTAAAACTAGTTGGACCTTCTATCACATATAAAAATACTCCATTCAGAAATGTTTAATGTTTCTATCACTATATTCTTTTGAAGTGATATCATACAATGGTGGTCTTCTTTCAACTTTCGTAATTAGCATTTCAATATTAAAATCTTCATCTAGATCAGCAGAATTATTGCTTGTAGCCCATTCTTCTTTCACATAAAATATATGGTACAGCGAAACAGCGCGTAGCGCGCGCGGTCATGACTTTAAAAAGATGCGTTTTTTTGCCGATGATCGCCGCGCCGCAAGAGAGTTGTAACATTTCACCGATTTTTCGCCGCCGCGTTATTTTGCCGCTAAGTGCGCGCACTACGATTCAAAAGCCTTTGTTACAACACTGCGGTGCGACATTATGCCGCAGCTAGTGCGCGCGTACCCTTAAACAGCCTTACCCTGTGCGCGCGGCCACGGCCAGTTGGGGATGTTTTATGACTTTTATTACTGTCATAGATGATCAAAGGCCTGTGAGCGGTCATTTCCGTCAGCGCAGGTATAAAAACACTAGCAAATGGTGAGAAAATGTTAACATTTACACAAATGACTTTTGTGTCAAATTTCATAATTTTGTCTGAAATTTTTTTCGTATTTGGAATTAGCCATTTTTTCGAATTATAGGAAGCATTTTGTATGAAAATTCATTTGAGGGGGATAAAATATCATTAAATTTTTCGAATTATACCGATTTTCGAATTATAGTTGTTTGTATTAACGAGCTTTTACTGTATTAATCAATTATATAATTTAGTTTGTGAAATTTTAACAAAATATTTGTATTTAAAATAAACATAATCTTAAAATAAAACACAAATCACTTTGTTTTCACCACTATATTAGATTAAAAAATCTACATGTTTCGAGAACAATGTTCTCTTCATCAGGATTATTGTGTACTCTGATGAAGAGAACATTGTTCTCGAAACATGTAGATTTTTTAATCTAATATAGTGGTGAAAACAAAGTGATTTGTGTTTTATTTTAATAATAATGTCACCACAAAGTTCAAGCCTTCATACAGAAGAAGGAAAAAATATTCTTCGAACAGTTAAACATAATCTGATGAATAAATTTTAAAATGAGATATTTCCATACAAAAATGTGATAAAAAACACAAGAGAAGATATGACAAAAAATTGTGAAATTTGCTCACTCTGCTAGACGATCGCCTTATGTATTTAAAAATGTGTTTAAAAAAATTCTAAAAGAATTAATTGAAAATCAATAGTCAAACGCTAATATCTTGAAACTATACTGTTTGATTTAATAACACTTACGCATGGTGCGATATATACTTTACTCTAAATGTCTTTCTTTCTTAAAAATGCATTTTTATGGTTTTTTAAAACACACGTTGAAAGAACTTTTTCATTAGTTTTTCCCGGCTTCAATTTACGCTTTCTAATGATTTTGTTTACTTTCAAACATGAGAAGACGTTGGATTCAGCGCCAGTGGAGGCGAAGAAGTCCCCCTCGGTCGGCAGCAAGACGAGCCGATTGGGGATTGCCAAGAATGTCACAGATACCATGATGAGCATCGTGGATTTGGAGGAGAGTTCCTCAGATGGCGGTGGTGAGCCTGATTTCATTAAATTAAAAATTTGTAACAGTTTCAATCACAAAGATTCACAGATGTTTAAGGCGTGCAAATTATCTACAATGATGGATAAGAGAATATTTGAAAGCTAAGATAACATAATTGTGATAGGTAGTAAGCAACAAACAATATTAAAGTAAAATAATGGTAATAAATGAAGAAATTAGTTAAATTAATGAGTGTTGATTGTAACATGGGAATAGGGGTAGGGAGAAAATGGTGAGGAGGTAGGAGTCAGAATGGAGGTGGAGGAAGAGAAGATTAGATCAGCGAGTGATTGGCCAATGTCGATTTAGTGATTATGCTATCAGTCCGCAATTCGAGTATGTATTGCTAGAATGCCACCAGTATAAAGTAGCGTGCGAGGGAAGGCGTCCCTGTCGCGAAACAGAAGTTGCCAGGGTGTAAATTTATTACACAATACATAAAATACAAAGTGTCCGGCACATTGACAAATATATTTTATATAGAAATTTGGTCAGGCGACACTAAAGAAACAAACCAATAATGGCGGACGCTCTATCTGGAGTCCTGTCAAACGGTAATATTGGTCCATTATTTGCTTTTTCAACTTCGCAAAACTTTAAAACTACATTGGCAATTGTCCTTGCACAACCTGCAAGGTGTTGCAAGACTGTTTTGGACATAATTCAGTGTATATTGGAAATCAAGATGTCACAGCTCATGCGCAAATACGGGATTGAACTGAATGACAGGGCGAGAGGTTACCGCCGGGTGCGGACGGTGCGGGTTTTAGTTCCATAGTCGCCGCACGCCAATTTACTTTGGTCAAGCTCTATGATGAAACAGTTTACATATAATCTATAGCATTCTTTTCAATGCGGTAATGAAGAGGTCAATATCGGTACGATTATCATGCCTTGCATGTGCAAAATGAAAATGTATTTTGGGTATGAGACGTTCTCTTTCTCGGAAATTTTTTATACTTATATTTATGCATATATTATACATTCGGTCTTTTTATCCCCTAGACAATGTGGACCCCATGGAAAACTTGGCACCCCCATTGGCGAGCCCGGAGAAAGAAATTAAAAAAGAAAGCGACATTGCGGAAAAGACCGATGGTCTGCCGCCCCCTGCTGCGGCTGTTGCCGACACGATAACTACAAAGAAAGAAAAGGATGTAGCAGTGACCGCAGATTCTTTGTCTGAAAAGGTAAAACAAACATTTTACATTTTTTTGAAAAAAAAATTTTTGGGAAAAAAGAAGTTACGGACGTTACACAATGTTACGGGGGCAGACAGACAGACAACAAAATTATTATAATTGGGATTTATTGGTCAGTACAAAAAATTCAGTGTCGAGATCAGATGTCATAAAAGGGTAAAAAGATTATAAATTCATACTAAAAAACTGATAAATATTTATCTACAGTGTTTAAAACTAATCCCAGGATGGGCTTGGAAACCCTATACAGGTGTTTCATAGCTAGTAGCAAAAAATTCGAAGGAGTCTTTTTCATTCAATTTCGAATGACAAAAACCATATAAAAAAATATTTTCCATATATCTGTAAGGTTTTATTTGATTTTAATGAAAGCTAATGAATAATAAAATTCAATTTAAGTTATTTTCATGACAGTATTTACAAAAAAATAAGCCATAAATATTGAAAAATAAATGTAAACTTTGATGTCGCTTATCTTTGTGACTGTCGACATTACACCAAAACTGTGAAGAATAATTTCTATTCAAAATTGGATAAAGAAAAGTTCCCCAAAGTTTTTACTACTAGCTAAGGGACTGTAATGTCTGTTGTTTCTAAATATATCTAGCTTTTAATAATGTCTTTATAATAATTATCATACACATTGTGTTAATCATTAAGCTTTAAAAATGTGTTGAGGATGACAAAAGAATATTATTTTTGAAACAAAATTGTGCGGATATTTTTCACTTGTATTTCTTAGGATCGGTTGTTTCAAGTTGCATTAAAGTGAAAGTTAATTTAAAGCATAGATTTTTGCGTTGGTCCACCAAAAAAACGATCTGTTTCCGTAAAAATCTATGCTTTAAACGAACTTTTATTTTCATCCAACCTGAAACAACCGGGCCTTAGTGCATCACAAATGCGCATAATTTAACATTTTTGTTTATTGAGAATTTTTATAAAAAATTTAATTTCAAAAATCATTTTTAGTAGAGCTATACAGTAAAATGAAATTTAGGGGACTGAAATTCAAAAAAAAATTCGAATTAGTGAAGTAGAATTAGTAGGATGTTTTTAAACCATCAACACACTTTCTAAACATTTCCAGATGTACAAAGAAATGCATTTTTTAACATGTATTTTTAAACACATTTATTTGGCCAATTTTTGCATTCATTTTTGACAGTTCTTTCGATAAAATTAAAATAATTTACCTTGATATGTGATCTTGAGCTATCAATTCAATTTTAAAACAGAAAAAATGAGAACTGCAAATATCACTTCACTTTGCTTTTCAATTTTGGCGCGATTATTTTAGAATTGTTGAAACAGTCCAATTGGCGATACCATATTTTTTCGCAATCTTGCCCTTCTTCTCAATTTTCCTGTTAACGTTTTGTACGCGCCACGAATTGACGCCATTTTCATTTGAAACAAAACACTAGTCAAAATAAAATATGAAAATAACTAAAATCTAACACGTGAGCGCAATAAAATATTTAATATTCTTCACACTTATCAAATAACACAAACTATATTAAAATCGTAAATGAAGAGACTAAAATATCGAAAGTTTTCACGGAAATCAGAGATAAAAGAATAAAAAAGAGTCAATAACAAAATGTTTTCACGCGATACGTCTAGAAGAATATATTTTCAATTTTAGTAAAACACAAAGATGTAATAATTTAAAACTTCAAACCGGCGTGCAAGATGACAACTAATCTCGTCTTTTGGCGGGATATCATAAAACGGGAGTCATTTTATGACTTTTATTACCGTCATACAGATGATCAAAGCCCTGTGAGCGCCCTGAGGGTCATTCCCGCCAGCGCAGGTATAGAAAACACTAGCAAATATTAACATTTACAGAAATGATTTCGTCATTTGGATAAATGTTATTGTCAAATTTCATAATTTTGTCTGAAATTTTTTTCGTATTTGGATTATTTAGCCATTTTTGCGAATTATAGGAAGCATTTTGTATGAAAATCATTTGAGGTGGATAAAATATGATTAAATTTTTCGAATTATACCGAGTTTCGAATTATAGTTGTTTGTATTAACGAGCTTTTACTGTATTTACAAATTATGCTAAATGATATTCATATCACGGTTGTATTGTATTGTTTTATAGGAACCTCCGGTGCAAACTCCATCGGCAACTACTGTTCCTAGTGAGGTAGAACCGGACATATTGGAGGTAATTCTAAACTTAATAATGTTATACCAAGCATGGATGCTTTTCATGCTAAGCTTACCTTATGATTTGAATATATGATACATTTATTGTGATCTCTATTAAATAGGTGTTGCCGCCCGCCTCGGAGGTATTCAATCTTGACTCGGATGAAGATGATGTTGCGCCGGAGCAACCCACACAGGAAGAAGGTAGTTTGTTTTCGTAGTCGTTTAGGTCCCGTGACCACATTAACAAATTTATTTAGTTAATTTGTCAACCTGTATAATGAAGTGAAAATATTTTCACACATGATTTTCCGACAATCTTCTGAAGGATTCAGGGTGTCACATAAAATGATAAAAACATTAGGAAAACCTTAAAAATGAGTCAGAAATATTGAAATGAAAAATGCAAACTTTGATATTGCATATCTTCATAACTGTGTCACGGCTTGAACTTTTTGACTCATTATCAAGGCAGGAATCTTGCTGCTAGCTACGAGACACCCTGTATAATAAAATATTGTGGAGTCAAACAATGTGTTTCAACTCAATTTGCAAAATATTTACGGAATTCCACAAAGTTTAACCAAAAACCTTTGAACAGTTAGGTTGTTTTTATTATTATTTTTTTATAATTGAAATTGCAGATCTATTTTATTATTGTTAGTTTAGAATAAAAATTTGGATGCACGTATTGCCATTTGATTCATCTACAATAATGTTTGGTTAAACCCCGCAGCACCCCTTGTTCCCGTAAAGCCTGCGGAGAAGACCTCGTCTGTGCTGGATAAGAGATCGTGCGTGAACCCTACCTGCAGCAAGGGGGGGTCCAGCGTTCAGCCCTGCCCGCTGTTCATCCCCTCCCTGTACCGTGCTCGGGACCTGAAGACCGCCCCGATGGCCTGCGCCGAGTGTCTGGAACGCGGAGTGAATCTCATGGAGGTACGTACACTTCATCAAAATCGGATTGTTTTAGAGGAATAATTGTTGTAAAAGCCATGTATTCACTAGGGGACAAATAGCGCAACATTCCGCGTGGCATGTCGCATCAACATGTACGCTCATGTTTCGGGGACAATGACATGGTCATTTGACGTGTACACACTGGGACTCACATATCACTTGTCGCGGAAATGTCGTCCGATGAGGTTAAGATGATTATTGCTGCGCATCGATTTATTCTAACAAGTTTATCAAAACGTAAGAGGAGAAAAAGGTGGTGGGTGCGAAATTATTTACTGCAAAGAGAAAGAAGGATGGATATTGTATGCAATCTTCGAATTTCTGACGGATTTTTTGTCAATTTCATTCGAATGAAAAGAACTGATTTTGAAAATTTATTACAAATAATCGGGCCTTCCATAGCCAAGCGAGACACAATATTACGGAATGCTGTTGGCCCTCACATCAGACTTGCAATTACAGCTCAATTAGAGCTCGATCAGTTGGATAACAATCTCGTTTCCCCACACTAATGTCATGTGTCATGTTGAGTGGTATACAGCGCATGCGCATTCACTTGTAAACATACCACGTGGTATGTGGTGAGCGGTGAGCTCGCTCGGGAACCGTGTGCATGGCAACGTTGCCACGGCACGTAGAAATGCTGCGCTATGTTCTGTGCGACGTCACGGAACAGTGCGCGATGTTGCAACGTCACGTAGACACTATGCCGCGCGTGATGTTGAGGGACAATTCATTCCCTAGTGAATACATGGCTTAAATGTTCAGATATTTGGGAATTGACATCCTTTAAATGAAATTATAATCGCGATCCATAGTTGATGTTTGCAATGCAACAAAAATATAAAAGCATGCAGATTGTGAGATTTCGTCAAGAATACTTTTATTCGTGACTTGTCTATTCAATGGGCGTTGGCTGTCATGACTTTTTTTACTGCGGCCAGAAAGGCTCGGCTTACTGCATTAAGACCAGCGTAATACAATGGACATAGCACAAGCCTGATGCAATATGCAGATTTGTAAATTTTTTGTCAGCTACACAAAGAAAACGTTGTCTCTTCAAAAATCACTTTAATACATTGACATTGCATGTTTAGAATCAGGGTTTGTTCCAAAATACTGCAGAGCAGCTTTCCAAATATACGTTTTTCATCCATAAACGAAACATAAAATCCAAAAAAACATTAAATCTTTTTAAGGGGTTTTGGAATTGGCGCAATAGGTCTTTCCATTTGAGAAAGACAATCGAATTAGTATGTGTAAGTCGTGCATAGGACGCACATTGTTTCGTTGTGTTGGTGTTGACGGATATAAACACCAACACAATGAAACAATATGCCTCATACGCACGGCTTTCACATACTAATTCAATAATTTTTATGAAATGGAAGAAGGTCTACGTGTATATAGTTTTCAATGTGCTTTTTAATTTCCTAACCCTGTGCTCTTTTATTTCCCTAAGGAATTATATTATGACAAATGTCAACCAAACCCCAAATTAAACAAAAAAAAATCAGGAAAAGACTTTGGATACATCAACCTAATAACTGAATATGTTCACTCAGCCAATTTGAAAGACAAGATATGGTTTAAGAACACAGTGAATAAAGATTGTACCTCTTTAGGTTCTGACGACTCGTTTGAGGCTGGGCCAGTGCCTGTTTGACGTGGAGATGCCCAACAACGGTGACATGGTGGAGATCTCAGACTCGGACTCGGACGACGAGAGGACGGAAAGTAAAACGGGCAAACACAAGGCCGGCACGCAGTTGCTTTCGTCCGAGGAGGTGGACTTCCTGAAGGATAACCTGCCGGAAGTGTTCAGCGAGACCTGGCACAAGTATCAGGTGACCAGCCAGCTCACCATGTGCGAGAACACCCTCAGGATGGAGATGGACGAGTTGGATGGTAATGTTCTTATTAATTCATGTACAGGTAGATTCCTGCCTAAGTTGTCCCAAATTTCCTAATATCAGTACGTATCAATATTTGTGAGATATTTTCTGTAAAAGGTTGGACTATTATTGAAGTATGTTATATTGATTACTAAACAAATATAAAAGTTTTAGTGATGTAAGAATTAACTGCCCACACACTATTTAATTTGTATTGAAGAATTTGAGACTATTTCAAGATATTGTTCCCATGCAGCACACAAAATAGGCAAGGTATTGCCTGCCCAACATAACTTGGCGTGCGGCAAGATGATTGGAACTAAAATCTGCCCCGCCCGCAGCCGGCGTAACCCCTCGCCCTGTAATTCAGTACAATTTTGTGTTTGCTCGGGAGCTGTGACATCTTGATTACCAATATACACTGAATTATTATGTCCAAAACAACCAAAACAGTCCGGGGTGGTGCAAGAATAACTGCCAATGAAGTATTAAAGTTTTGCAAAGCTGAAAAAGCAAATAATGGACCGATATTACCATCTGACAGTTTGACAGATAGAGCGGCCACCGCGGAGCGCACTGTTACCTGACCAAATTTATATTGAAGGCTCTGACACTGGTCACCGGACATTCAGTACATTATGTATTGTGTAATAAATTTACAACCTGGCAACTTCTGTTTCGCGATAGGGGCGCCCTCCCTCGCACGCCAAGTTGTAGTGGTGGCACTCTATGAATGAATTCAATTTGTATACCTACTTAGTTTATCAGATATAAGGAAATTAATAGACTCAATTTATTTATTTATTTATTTATATATTATCACAATTACAAATATATTTTTGGAAGAATCTTGATTGTGATTCTTGTTTTTCCATTTTCCAAGCGTTGAAAGTTTCGATGGCGGTCTAGGCTCTTGGTTCCCCCAATCGGCCTATCTGATAAGGTGTTTACCGGCCGGTCCAGTGACGTCTCTATTTTGGTCGGTCAAGCTCCATCGGGGTGCCGCTAGATGCCTCCAGGTGTCCGCTTCACCACAGAGTCAAATATAATTGGTACGCACAGGGCCATACCAAGTTCGAAAAACTATTTAAAAATTCCCAAAATATTTTAAAACCCGAGCGGCTAAAAAACCGAATTTAAAAATAGCTAAATATAGGGTGGGTCTCCGTGTTACGGTGGGAGAAATTCAGTAGAAATTTATAATATTTTAAGCACAAAGGTAAATTAGAAAGCAACAACAAAAAACACTTTTTCGGGAATTTAAATTAAAAATAAAAGACACTTTATTTTGCAAAAAACGATTCCGCGGACCGGCAGCGTAACAAGGTAAAAGTAATATCGGCGAACTGAGGACGCTGAGTCTGCGGAATCTTCCTTTATTTATACTTAAAATCTAGACACAGCGGGAAATCAACGGTCAAAATGGGATTAGTAAGGGAGGGGAGAGACATCTCGAGAATACCCAGTGGCGGATGGTGGTCAGCGCAGCATTCCCGAGCGGTATGATCCGCGCCGGCCCATCCTCTAAACGGACTATTTTGCCCGCCTAGCCAAATTATCTCCCGAACGGGGAGGTGTACATATGTAAATGTTACGTCAAATTGAACGCCTGGCACATCCGCATGTGAATTTAATTAGTACCAATGTGTCCGGATGTGTCGGCGTTCATAAATCGCCTCAAAAAAGGCCGATTCCTATCTCTCGATGTATCTCCTTCCAAACTAATCCGATTCTTTATTTTATAACGAATTCTGACAGGAAATGACATGCCAGGTTTTGTGCACTTTTTCTGAGTTCATCTCGTGAACTTTCTGATTTTACGGCGTTGCAAACTTTCCACGCGCCGCGTACGTCTGGTCCATAAACCAGCGGCCCCCGCCAGGCGCCGGCTTGTCGCGTTCAAACGTCGGCCTGCCTGACCCCCGCCAGGCGCCGGCTTGTCGCGTTCAAACGTCGGCCTGCCTACCATTTTAACGGCCTTTCAAATCTGCTGCGCAGTTATCTAAAAACCGGCAAAAAGCATATTTTTACTATTTAATTTAATCCGCAAGATCGGCCGTCATCCTCCACAGTGAGATACGTTTATTTCCGAATCTCGCGGATGTCCTAATAATGCACAAAACCTTTTATCTCCAGTCAGGATTCGTCAGTAATAAGACCGCTAATTCCACTCATTTTATTTACAATAAAAAATTACAAATTACATATAGAACAAAATTACAAAAAATTCTTAAAACTATTCAAGTTGTCGAGGCCTCGACGCGAGTATAAGAAATATTATAAACTAAATACATAAATGTTCAAAAAATAAACCTTATGGTAACAATTACACATACAATGAAAACGAAATATAAACAAACACATTGAAATTCTTAGAATAATATCGTCCAAGTCAATTAGTGAGTCAATACAATAGAAGTCAAATGAATGAAAACTAAATGGCGGAGATGGCGAGATTTCACTTCTTGGAAATTTTATCGGCAATATTGTCTCGTCCTAATGACCCCTTTTTCATTCATATGCGGTCAACGATGATTCACTAATTGCTTTTCGCGGGCAATTTTTATTTACATCCTTTGAATTTATCGAATGGGCGCCAACACACACATACACACACACGGCCATATATTGTTATTTTTATTAAATTTAAAAAATTCAATTTTATGCCGCTGGATTGATCGTGTGCGAAACACCACCCCCGTGTGGCTTTGCCGCACTCGAAGGTAGCACACGATCCTCGAAGGCCGGGTGATGACATCTACGCATGTGTGGTCTCCGACGCCTGCTGCGTCGGCAGGGTGATGACTCTGGCAGCGGGTCGCACGTAGTCCCCGTAGGCGGTCCGAAGTCGCACCGTGCGGACCTGGCCGTCGGCGGCGGGAACCGCCTCCACGATGACTCCTCGCGGCCAGCTGTTCCGAGGAAGGGCGGGGTCAGCAATGATGGCGGCGGCCCCCTCCCGAAGCGGAGGGGCCGGCTCCTGCCACTTCCGTCGTTGGGCGAGAGTCGGGAGGTATTCCCGGATCCACCGGCGCCAAAACATGTCTGCAAGCTGCTGGGCGAACTGCCACTGCTTCTTGAGGCAGACCTGCTCATCCAGAGGTCCATACGTGGCGAGATGAGAATGTCGCCCGGCCGCGCCCAGTAGTAGGTGGTTCGGCGTGAGCGGGGAGTCGTCCCGTGGATCTACCGAAACGTGAGTCAGCGGGCGGCTGTTCACCACGTTCTCGGCCTCGGCGAACGCCGTCATCAAAGTTTCCGGGCGCGGGGCGCGCTCCTGAAATTTGTTCCGTCGTCGGAATACAAATACCACGGGTGTCCGCGGCGGGCGGCGAGTCGTCGTAGGGCCATTATGGCCGAGTCGGCCGTCAGAGAATCTACCAGTTCTAGGTGAACGGCCCGCGTTGTCATACATGTGAATAACGCGCCATACCTTTTTTCTCTGCGCCGGCCTATGGTCACTTGTAGGGGTGTCCGCCATCCAACACGATCGGTTTTTTCAAGCCTGGCGGTATATCGGCGACTGTTGTAGCTGACAATCGGGAATCCATTGTGATTATTCCGTCCTCGTCCAGTCGCGGGGTCACCACGTACAAACGGCTGGTGCGGGGGAGGGGGGCCCCCCGCCGAAGTATGCTGAGCTCCGGTCTAAATGACTCCGCTTGTGCTCGCAATACCCACGATCTTTCGGCAGCACACCGCTCATCCGCGGTCAAATCTGCTCGGCGCGCGCGGTCTCTGCCGCGCCGGCAATTTTCAATAAAGCACCGCAGCGAAGCGGTCGCGCGTAATAATCTTAAAATGTCGAAAACGCCTGATATCCGGAAATGCCCCGTCGTTGTATTGCGTAATAAACGCCGGTCGTAGTTGCAATTGCTCCGGCTCAGGGTTGCGGCGGCCGCTTTTCTCGCGGCCATACTTCTTCATTGTCCCGTCAAAATGGCGGCCGGGTAAACCAGCGCCCGGTGGGTGTCAGGTCCGGCGGCTCGACATCCCGCGTCCCAGTATCGGCCGGGTTCAGCCGCGTCGGCACACATCACCAATCACATGTTGTTGTGACGGTCCCGAACACCGCGCGCTCCATATGGCGCGAATGTTCGGACTCAATGTTCGCCGTCACGCTCGCGGCGATTAAATTTCTCGCGGTCCACAGCGGTCCATTAAACGGCTTCAGGGGGGCTATTTCAATCTTCGCTGTTATAATAACCACCGTACTGTGGTTCTATATTTCCAATGTAAGCCACCGCGCAACGTGCCTGTCCCGAGGCACCGCAGAAAATGTGCAGTAACACTTTGCGTCGGCGGCTTAGTATGCTCTCTCGAGCCATCGTGCATTTATTTGCACACAATTTATGCCAAAATGCCGCTTCTCGGCGTGTTCTGGCCTCGTTTGCTGGCCCCAAACCGATCTTGACCGCCAAACTGCTCGCAAATAATATTTCGACCGGATCATCATTTCAGCCATGAATCTCACCGGCTCGAATATGCGCCTTTTAGCGCCCAGTAGTTGGCATCTTGTCGGCCGTCTATCCGCCTCTCGTTTGGGCAGATTGATAAATTTATTACGGTTCCGCACGACTGGCAGATTGCACAAATTAAAATTAAATATTTAAATAAATTTATCCCACGCGGGCTCCAACAAATTAAAATAAATTTATCCGCATATGTAGCGCGATGATATCTAAGGCCTCCCAATCCTTAGAAATCCAATCTCAATTTATTTTCTTCATCGAAAATAACCCGAATTTTTTTCAGTATTTCGGGGCAAAAAAAATCCATGAAGTGCGAAGAATCCAATGCCGGTTTCCCAAATGAACCGACTCTTGGCCGTGGTAGACATGGGTGTAACTACCCTTCGCAATACGGGCGATCTCATCTAGATGCGCCTCTACAAATCCGCAAAATGCGAAAAAATTCCAATGTCGGTATCCGAGCTGAACCGATCCTTGGCCATATATATTTTTTATCACAAAAAAATATTAAAAACCGAAATTCGGCTGCAAGGGCATGTCTTCCTTTTCCACAGAAGACCTGTCGCCCATTGGCTGCCGGCAAGCTATACAGTGGTGGCTTCCATCATGTATGGTCGCTCGGGTACCCACTGTACTAACCCGCACGCGGGGGTCACTTCCGGCCAGTCAATTTCAATATGTGTCCTGCGAGTGCATCTCGCGGGCCTCTCACTGGGCCGCTCAGCTATCCTGGAAGACACGGTTGCGGCGATGGTCGGGCGGCCTAGCACGCCCCCGGTTTTCATCCATCCTTGTGCTGTGCTCGATAAAACGCCGTTATCTGCACCCGCTATCTCTCCAACTCGCGACACTTCACAAATGGCATAATCTATGCCCCATAATAATTTTATAACACTTTTGTTATCCCACAGTGCGCTTGATTTCCCCGGTTTCTCGGCTAAACCGTCGGGGCCGTAAATCCAAATTACGCAAAGTGTTTACTTTCATCACTCAACGGATGTTAGGCAAGTCCGCTGCCTTTCAAAATTATCTGCCCTAGACGCGACCGCGGTTCGGAGGCGCACATACCGCGGGCGCCGTACAGGCGCAGATCTCGCACCGGTCCCGATTTACCGACCGCACTGGCGACTTCGGAGTCTATCGGCGACACGGTCAAACCTTTATCGCATAAGGCGAATGTCTTTCTATGCCCCCGCGGGCCACACACGTCGACTTCCTGCACATTTAAAAAATCACATTTTCGGCGTCGCGGCTCGCGGTATAAGCACAGTCTATCAGGCCAGGTCGGCCGGGCGCCGCGGCGCGCCCGTCACCTGACCCGCGAGTGACACGTTTTCACTCGCGTTTCGCGGAAGGCGACGCGCCGTGCAGCATCCGGTGATGCCGCATCTCGCAATTGTCCACGTCGCATTTTTTATCACGGCCCCGGCATCCATGTTTATGTTTCGGCGTCCACGGTTCGAGGCACATAAAACATAATCTTCTGTCCTTGACAATAGCCGCTCGGTCAGATACCGAACAGCGCGTGAAATCGTTGCATGCCGCGGCGCCGTGATCTCTTGAGTCGCAAATACCGCACTTTTGCGTATTTTCTGGCGCTCGATGTATAGCGTGGATTTGCACATTTTTGCGCCCTTTTTCCTCAACCACTTGCGCGGTCTGTCCGCCGCAATGGGGCGCCGAGTCTGTCATACTCGACAGCCATCTCGAGAAGTCCTCAATGTTCGTGCTCACTGTTCCGGTTCTCGCCGCGAACCATGCCATTCTCGCCGAAAGCGGGAGCCTTCCGACGAGCTCGCGTAGCAATTGAGGTGAGGCCAAATACCGCTCGTCCATACCTTTTACTGTGGCGACGGCATTCCTCACCGCTACCGCGAATTTCGTAAAAACGCCTGTGTCCGTACTCTCAGTGAGGCGTGCTGTGTTCCTCACTTTTTCCAGGACGCTTGCGATTATCGCATCTGGCTGGCCGAATAAATCCTCCAGAGTGCGCATAATCCCCTCAACACAATCAGGGTCGCCGATCAAAGGGCGCACTGCTTCCCGAGCTGCCCCCTTGAGCGCGATTCTCAACCGCATCGCGTTCTCAGCGGTTGTCAACCCACACAATTCTGTGGATTGCCTGAATTGCGTCTTAAATGAACTCCATTCCATTGGGTCGCCCGAAAATTCAGCCAGGTCCTTTGCATTAGACTGCCGCGCTATCATAGCCGACACTCGTGGCTCATCCTGGCTGAGCGGATACCGCGGGCTCTCAGGTGAACGCGTTGACCGGACCGCTTCTGTGACAGCGGAAGTCAGCCGTTCAAATTGCGCTTTTTGCGACCGCATCCAGTCGCCCAAGCTCGGATTATCGGCCTCGGCAGGAGCCTCTTGATGACAAGTTGTAGGTGCATTCATGCGCGCCGGGTCTTTTATGGCGATGTCGTCCGCCGAGACACTCGCAGCGGTAATAGGCGCCGCTACGTCGGTTGCCGCGGCGCCGGCGACGAGCGCTCCTGCGCCCCCCGCCGCGGGGTCCCTTCCCGCCGCTGCAAGTGTCAAAGCCCTCGTAAACATCTCTTCTTGGCGCTTCTGCATTTCATCAAGCTGCCTCTTGTAATGCCGGTCCTTGTGGCGTAGCTCCCTGCGCAACCTCCTTATAACTGCACTCGAGCTAGCCGCGTCAGTAGGTGACGCTGCCTGATCCTCAGCTCCCGACTGCCGGTCCGATTCATCTCCCGATGACGCTTCGCGACGGGAGGCATCTTCTTCGTCGGCGGGTAATTCGCGATTCGAATTCGATCTTAACGAGCGCGACATTTTTCTTTAAAATATTATTATTATTATTTTTTCACAAAAAAAATTTATAAAAATTCGGATTCCGACGAAGCACAAAATTACTGAATTTAAAAATTTAAAAACCGAAACAACGGAAATCCGGCTTCACGAAGGACCACGAAATGGTACGCACAGGGCCATACCAAGTTCGAAAAACTATTTAAAAATTCCCAAAATATTTTAAAACCCGAGCGGCTAAAAAACCGAATTTAAAAATAGCTAAATATAGGGTGGGTCTCCGTGTTACGGTGGGAGAAATTCAGTAGAAATTTATAATATTTTAAGCACAAAGGTAAATTCGAAAGCAACAACAAAAAAACACTTTTTCGGGAATTTAAATTAAAAATAAAAGACACTTTATTTAGCAAAAAACGATTCCGCGGACCGGCAGCGTAACAAGGTAAAAGTAATATCGGCGAACTGAGGACGCTGAGTCTGCGGAATCTTCCTTTATTTATACTTAAAATCTAGACACAGCGGGAAATCAACGGTCAAAATGGGATTAGTAAGGGAGGGGAGAGACATCTCGAGAATACCCAGTGGCGGATGGTGGTCAGCGCAGCATTCCCGAGCGGTATGATCCGCGCCGGCCCATCCTCTAAACGGACTATTTTGCCCGCCTAGCCAAATTATCTCCCGAACGGGGAGGTGTACATATGTAAATGTTACGTCAAATTGAACGCCTGGCACATCCGCATGTGAATTTAATTAATACCAATGTGTCCGGATGTGTCGGCGTTCATAAATCGCCTCAAAAAAGGCCGATTCCTATCTCTCGATGTATCTCCTTCCAAACTAATCCGATTCTTTATTTTATAACGAATTCTGACAGGAAATGACATGCCAGGTTTTGTGCACTTTTTCTGAGTTCATCTCGTGAACTTTCTGATTTTACGGCGTTGCAAACTTTCCACGCGCCGCGTACGTCTGGTCCATAAACCAGCGGCCCCCGCCAGGCGCCGGCTTGTCGCGTTCAAACGTCGGCCTGCCTGACCCCCGCCAGGCGCCGGCTTGTCGCGTTCAAACGTCGGCCTGCCTACCATTTTAACGGCCTTTCAAATCTGCTGCGCAGTTATCTAAAAACCGGCAAAAAGCATATTTTTACTATTTAATTTAATCCGCGAGATCGGCCGTCATCCTCCACAGTGAGATACGTTTATTTCCGAATCTCGCGGATGTCCTAATAATGCACAAAACCTTTTATCTCCAGTCAGGATTCGTCAGTAATAAGACCGCTAATTCCACTCATTTTATTTACAATAAAAAATTACAAATTACATATAGAACAAAATTACAAAAAATTCTTAAAACTATTCAAGTTGTCGAGGCCTCGACGCGAGTATAAGAAATATTATAAACTAAATACATAAATGTTCAAAAAATAAACCTTATGGTAACAATTACACATACAATGAAAACGAAATATAAACAAACACATTGAAATTCTTAGAATAATATCGTCCAAGTCAATTAGTGAGTCAATACAATAGAAGTCAAATGAATGAAAAGTAAATGGCGGAGATGGCGAGATTTCACTTCTTGGAAATTTTATCGGCAATATTGTCTCGTCCTAATGACCCCTTTTTCATTCATATGCGGTCAATGATGATTCACTAATTGCTTTTCGCGGGCAATTTTTATTTACATCCTTTGAATTTATCGAATGGGCGCCAACACACATATACACACAGACACGGCCATATATTGTTATTTTTATTAAATTTAAAAAATTCAATTTTATGCCGCTGGATTGATCGTGTGCGAAACAATAATGATTAAAATTTTTTTAAATTTAAACTGTGAACCAGAAATTCAAATTTGAACGAAAAATTTTTCACTACAGAATCCAGTTTAGTGATGTGTAGAGCACCATGTAGCGGATAGTGCTCGAATGATTTATGGATTTGTGGGAGGGCGCCATTTAGCGCCCTTGGAATTAATGTGGATTAAAAGGAATACTCAATGTGTCAGAATGAATAAAGAACTGAGAGGGGAAAAATTTCTGTTATTTTCTTACCTTTTTTTGTGACACAGGGAAGTATCCCCTTTACTATCAAGGAGCAAGGGATCAATCTGGGAATCATTTTGTGACTATCTGCGTCAAAGGAAAGTAACCCCTTCAGATCTATATAAGGATCGAATTGTGAATTCATTTTATGTGACCAAGAGAAGTACTTCTCTTTAGATACTAGGTTCATTGTGATCAAGGGGAATCATCGCTTTCATGGTGGCCACTCAGACCAGATCCGATCCAGACATCAAACATAAACTTCTACTAAATCCTTTTCATAAATATTCTTGTAAAGCATCATTCACTTTTCCCGCACTTTCACACACAATTAACAATGTTTGTTTAATTGATTTAAGCCAAGGTACGAGAGCTGGGCACGATGATAGACGCCGAACAGAGCGACTTGGATCGAATGAGAAAATTCTTGTACGAGACTTTCCGTCCGCCCACCGAGTGCCGGAAGGAGATCATCATCACGGAGAACGGAGACACGCAGATTGAGGTCGGTCCGCTTTATCTGTGTATTTTTTTTAACCCCATCAGCGCCATTGATGCGCAAATGCGCGAAACTTTGCGTGTCCCGTTAGGCCAGACACGCGCACGATTTTTTTAATGTAAATGCGCCTATTGACAAATAATTTTTAACACGTCACCAATTTTAGATCGTACCGGCATCTATGGGCAGCGAATCTAAGCAATTACCATATTTTTAAACTGCGAGCTTTGGATCACGAGGCGAGAGTCCTAACCACAAGGCCAACAGAAGCTACTCAAATGTGTAACATTAAAAAATAGGTTTAAAAAAAAACAAAATAGTGAAATTGTTACAACCCTGTTGTTTTTTATTTACTTTATTTTACGGAACAATGTTTGGCCTACAGGTGTCCCTCGTAGTAAATATGGCTGGCAGTCAAAAGTTTAATGATGGTTTCAGATGCTGATAGTAAATGTATTGTATTTTTTAAAATTTATTGTATTTTTCAGATTAATTTGATGGTGGAGAGGAGATCTGCTCGAGCCAAAAAGCCTGTAGTTTACAATGAAACGAGAGTAAGTCTGCGAGATTCATATCTATTATGAGAGTTGGTATTATGGTAGGAATAATAACGAGAATATGTTTTACATAATATAAATGATCATTTCTGCAGGCGGATTCACCCATACTGACAGCCGACGGCGTCCTGAGTGACACCCTGCTCCAAGATGCAGCCACTTTGAAGAATAAGGCCGTAAGTTAAAAAATCCTTGAGCTAGTTTATACTCGTACGTTATTCATTTTCTTTTGTACAAAGATATTACATTCTCTTTGGGTATTTATAACGCTCCTTCAAACATGGAGTGTTTGCGCCAAAAAAACTTTTCAAAGATTTTTTAAATGTGACAGGAAGAGTGAGATTTTCAGCAACATTTTGGCAATACAGTGGAACCTCTCGTAACGAGCATAATTCGTTCCAGAATTTGTGTGAAACACTCGTTAAGCGAGACAAATTTTCCAATATAAATCAATGTAAAACATGATAATGCGTTTCATGCCAAAAAAATATTCATTTTTAACGTTATTCAAATAAAATTACATACATCCCTACTTGTAAATTGTATAGGATTGTAACAATGTGGAATGCGATTTTAATTTGAAAAACAATTAAAAAAATCAAAACTAGCTTACGTTTTTCAAGGGACCAGCAAATAAATACTTATTAGGCGTGAAAACATATTAACAGTGATTTCAATATTTTTTTCATATATTATTTACACTTTCTAATTTTGTATTTTAATTGAATTTTCGTTTATATAATATTTAAGGACATTTAATTTTAAAAAATTAAGCAGGTAAATATATATATTTGTAAAATATATTATGAATAGTACCTGAGGGTCAGAAAACAATAAAAACCACCAAAACAAAAAAAAATAGCACTGTCAAAAATTTTTTTATTAATAACCATACTAAAAGGAAATCATAAAATAACTTATGTAGGTTTGTCACTATCTATGTGCAAACATTAATTTTAAAAGAAATTTATATAAGTTATCTAAATTTTAACTCATTAAGGCTGGCGCCACACTATGCGTTTCTTCTGTCGCGTCAAATCCGCAACCGAATTTAAAGCCCGTCCGGATGACGCGTTTTAAGCGCGAGTCCATTCGCGCGTTTCAATTTTTCCGTCCAGATACCGCGTTTTACGCGCGATACCACTCGCGCGTTTCAATTTATATTGCGTCCAGATATGCGTATTACGCGCGAGACCACTTACGCGTTTCAATTTATATTGCATCCAGATATGCAAATTATTGTTTTATTTCAGTAGATGTTGGCGCATATGGCAAAAGCAATGACTCTACAATTTTTAAAAACTTTGTTTTTTATTAAAAGAAACTTGTCTAAAAAACATTTTACGCGCAAGTGAGCAAACGCACGTCAGCATATGTATGTAGAACCAGTATCTCGAGAACGCGCAAGTGTCTACGCGCGAGTGCGCTCGCACGTAAAACGTGTCATTTGGACAGGCTCTTAGCAGTAACATAGTATATTCCGCGGCCTTGATAATAATTTTTATTGCGCCCATTTTTCATTTTTAGGAGTGTTGAACAAAATTTCGTCTTCCGAAAAACGTATTATGAAGATTTATTTGTATGAATAAATTGAGTTCGGCTATAAATATTTTCACTACTTAGGCGAGAAACGAAAATAAGCGGGAAACGTATTATGCCTAAAAAAATATAGGATATGTATGGGACTTTTTCGGGACCGCAGAATTTAAACTTATTTAGCGGGAAAACTTATTAAAAGTGAATTTATTAAGCGAGTTTCACTGTATATGACAAATAATTAATTCTTTTTTTACTACAAAGCTGTCTAGAGACATTTTTTTTTTGCCGACGCTTCAAAATTTGGTGAAAATGTGACACAGCGTTATCATCGAATAAATTTGTAACACGCATAGCCACTTCCTCGTTAGGATGATGTTTCTCGATGTACGATGCAACAGTTTCCCACGCGCTAGTTCAGCTACCCTCACACCTAGTTCTCGCTTTTCAATGATTTGACATTTCATTTCGACAGTTATTTTTATTCTCTTATGACAGTCTTCTTGTGGCTTTTTCTCCGGGTACATTTTTGCAAGGGTTATTAAAATTTGCCCAAAAAAAATACAAATGTCTGAACACAAGTTTATAAAAAAATAAATACAAACTGATGACTTCCGCGTCTTGCACGATCGTGTGTAATGACGCGGAAGTCCTTTCTCGCAAGTGCGTCATTCGTTACGCGATTTCCCTTTTCTGCGTCACTCGTTATGCGAAATGTCGCTCGTTAAGGGAGCAATTTTTTCACTTTTTTTTTTGCTTGTTATGCGAATTACTCATGAGAGGTTCCACTGTATATTATTTGAATGAATATATGTGGATTCAATATTTACCATTGCGTACTTACATTGTAGGGTTCCCCCTCTCAAATCTGAATGTGAAATGATATTTTGCAATTACAAAAAAGTATAATTAATAAAAATATACATACCTTATCTTCACTACTTATTTATTGAAAATATAAACATGTTTCAGGGCCATGGGTCACTCTGTCAGGATACAATGTGTACTAACAAATTAAAAATCGAAGTGTAGGCAAAAAAATAATACGGGGAATGAATAAATAATTATGTACTAACATGAAAATAAATTTAAAAGATAACTATTTGTAAAAAAGACCTGGTTACTTATAGTATTGAATTTACTATTAACACTTTTTATTATTTCAAATATTTCTAATTTATCCAACAGTGAGTAATCCTGTATAATTTGTATATATAGTTTGTAAATAAATCTTTTTTAATGTCAAAAGAATGATCCATGACAAAAATATGATTTGCAAATTTGTAATAATTATTGCTACTTACAACACCTTACCTAAGTCTTTTTGAAGAAGTTACAAATGAAGTATTCGTACATTTAAAGAGATTGACAATTAGTAACGCAGGTTCGATTGCAGCTCTTCATTTTTACCATAATAGGAATCTTCTAACTCATCGGTCCACATGCAATTTCTTGGTTAGGGTATGGCTTCTTTGACATCCATGACATGACTTTGCTGACGTGTCCTTGTACGTGTGTATGATGAATTTACCGATTAGCTTGCAAATTGGCGGGTCTCTTGGTAGCATGATTACAACCACAAGTAACAAGTTTGCAAGTCGACTTTTCTAGAGGACACAAATTTTCATAGAAATTTTACAAGATTGATATACGATTATCCATTTTAAAATGCTGCATGACGAAGTTATTTGAGCTCTAGATAATAAATGTCTAATTAAATAATTTTAGTTCAGATAGTCTGATAATGGGCTTAATTCAAATCTTCAAATACAGAATGAGAAACCTATGTATTAGTTTGCATATATAATTTGGATCTTTACATTGTCATGTGTCAAATATATATATTGGGAGTTAATGAGCTGATTTTGCAGGATCTGCCGCCGCAAGGAATGCTGCCAGAACAGGCGCTGAAGGTGGGCGATTTGATATTCGCCGTCAAGCAGTCCATCTTCGGGGCTTGGTGTCCAGCTAAGATCGTTCAAATCCTGCCAAAGGGAACGCCCGTACGTATTGCCGATATTTTCACTGACAGAAAGTTTGAACATTTCATGTGTAATTTATATGAGGAGTATTAAAGAAAAGGCAGTCACCGAGGATTACTGATTTAGAATGTAGGATATTGCTCAAGCCGGTGCGTGTACATGCTTTTTTGATGTCTTATCAAAATTGTTTTTATTCAATTTTTCCAGCTTAAACGAGATTCACAGTTTAAACCGTTTAAAATTTTTCTGTAAAAATGTATTGAATATGTTTTAACACCAAATCCATCAATATATCTACATGTTTATATTTTTAAAATACTATATTTTCAAACTAAACTAAACGCTCATATTATGAAAGTAGGACTACCTTGCCATTCTTCTGGAACGGGGCTTGAACGCCCGACCACTGTATCAGTATGCAATCTGGCTGAAGATGAGGGGGCAATATTCCTCATAAGGACATAGTCGCTAATAATTTGTATAATATTAATCATTGTTCATATTGTCCTTCTAGTTGGCCAACGGTACGCTGTCACTCTTCTCGTTGGTCCGTGTCCGTTTCACGCAGCTTACGGTCGGTGAGGCCTCCCGGGTTATCAAGCAGGTGACAGGTCGACAGCTGGCATACCCCGAGCCCGCATCTGTCAGATACACTATAGGTCAGTGTTCACATTTGTAATAAATTTGCCGATTGGCATTAATGAATACAAATAAAAGTAGAACCTCGTTAATTCAAAACTCAAAGTACAAAAAAAAATTGCAATGCGATTGTTAAATTTTGACAAAAATCGTAAAACTCAACTCAACCGACCAACTTCGTATAAACTGCTTTTATTACTTTATTGTCAACTAAACTACTAGTTAACTTCCATTCTGGCTTAGAAATAGAAATATTGAATCGGGTTGTTGTTAAATTATGCAAAGATGAGTTAAAGTTTATATAAAGTTTGTTGTTTTTAATCATGGCCATTTACAAATTTAACAATGTAATCACTATAAAAATTAGAATTCTTTGATGTTTGAATGTGAAAGTCTTAATGCGGTGGTGGTTTTAATTGGCTTTATAGGAACCAGAGTGATTGCGCTTTTCAAGAATCAAAAGCAGCCCAAATCCGCCTACTACTCTGGAGTGGTTGCCGAAGTTCCGCTTAGGACCAACAGATACAGGTAAATTTTAATTGTACATATGTTGGTACCTAAACCGCGTTTATTTGTGGCAAAATGAAATAACAAAATATTATCGTTCACTTGAAAAATGGCTATTGTTGAATCAAATAAATAATTTTATTTAAATAAACATTTTCATTATAACTTAACCCGTTCATTGCTAACAAAGCGAGCTAAACAACCGACATAATTGACAGATCAATTCGAACAGACGAAGGGTGACAAATTTCCTTATGCTGAGTCCTACTCAAAACTACGGTGCTCTGTGTGTTTAAGTTTGGCTAAAATGGAAAAGGCGGATCAACTCACCTCGAGTGGTGTGCGCGTGCTGATCATATGGTCAAGGCATGGGCACAGGTGTTACCAATGAACCCGTTAAAGTATTATTATTATAACAAAAGAGGCTTTAACGTAAAAACATTATAAATATCAACAACGTAAAAGTTTCATTTTAGAGGCGATGAAAATATTTCCCACATTTTAACATTTTAGCACAATCCTAGAAAACTGAAAAAATAGTGTAACTGTATCAATATACGATGTTATAAACTGTACCTCATCAATATGCTATGTTATAAACTATACTTTATCAATATGCAATGTTATAAACCATATATCAAACGCCACAAATTCTAAACTTGAATTCCGATTTTATGACTTAAATGTTTTGAAGCAAGATATGCTAGCCCAGAAGGCAAAATGTGAAGAAAAGAGTGAAGAAAGATCCAACATGGATCTTTCACAGAAGACGACCAACACAGAAAAAATCACAAAATTATTGCGTACAGCAGGTGATTTAGTAAGTTATAAATGAGATCCATTCATTACAAGTGTTTAAATTTACTTTGTTTCGGAGGATGACTAAAAAAGACAGAAAGATGGGTGGACTAGAAAACAATTTTAAGCGTTGAATTCCAGGCAAGAATCCTGCTTGCCAACCGAGGAAAACTATTTAAAAACAAGTAACCACCGCGATAAATGTCTGCCTGTAGGTATCTGGTATTCTTCGACGATGGCTACGCGCGGTACGTGCCGCACGCAGACGTGCTGCTGGTGTGCGAGCGCTCTGCTCGCGTGTGGGAAGACGTGCACCCTGATTCGCGGGACTTTGTGCGCAAGTATCTGCAGGGCTATCCCGATCAGCCCATGGTGCGCGTCGAGTCCGGTCACTCTATACGGGCTGAATACAACGGTACGTGTGTTATTTCTTATTAGAAACACTCTGTGTGAGATTGATTATAGAGTAGATACTAGGCATAAAATTTTTGGTTTTGAAATTGTTCACTTTGATAGCAAACAAACCCTTTGGAGGCCAATCAAATTAATCTTATTTTTGTAGAATAAGAGTTCAATGAGTTAACTACCATGGCATTTTAAAAAAAGGTTTTTTTGCTTTATCTTTTAGCATTAAGTTCTCAGAATAATTTGAGTCATGACTTGTTCAAAAAATTTCAAAAATAGATATTTTATATTGCTAGAGAATAAATAAACAAATATGGAGGCTCTCTTAGCCCAGTGGGCCATGACACTGGCTTCTTATATCGAAGGTTCCGGGTTCAATTCCTGGTGAGGTCGCAATTAATGTAAGTGATTTACTCAAGCCTGGGTGTGTTCTGTAATTTTTTTTTTTTAAATCTCACGAATTATCAGAGCCGCGATCACTACTGATGTGATTATTCTATATTTAACATCGTCATCATCAGGAGATACTTCTGTTGATGTTCTGCCCGTTTAGCTGCACATCGCGATTGCTGGACCATCATGCCAGTAGATTCCACTTCTTTTTCTTCCATGTTTATTGTTACAGTTTGGACTCGCCGATCTCCCAATGATTGTTCATTCTTCAATTACTTCCTTGACAAATCATTTAATTTCTCATGTTATCGCTCAAGGATAATGGGTTATCTTATTATTATGGATAATATTTCCAGGCAAGTTTTGGTTCGCGCACGTGATGGCCGTGGATTCGTCGCTCGCTCTCATCAAGTTCTCGGAGAGCAGTGGCGCCCCCGTGACCCGTGAAGAGTGGATCTACCGCGGCAGCACCCGTCTGGAGCCTTTGTACCTGGAACTGCAGGCCGCAGACAGGAAGGCGCAAGGACGGCATCGCGCCTCCTATGCCACCACCAACCCATCCAAGGTGCTCACTGGCTTTCTGATTGTAACCCCCGATTTTATGATATTTTCGTCGTTTTATACACAAGTTCCATGATACTAGATGTAATTGGCTGGGGAATCCAATTACTGTAAACTGGGATCCAAGATTAGAATTAGTTTGCAGTGTATAAATCCAGGGACTATGTAGTATGTTTAATCATAAAAGTTTTGTAGTTGGAATAATTTCTTCTAACTAAAGTTATATTAAGATTAACCAATGAAACACTTGAAGCGCTGCCATAACTTCATTGGTATATAATAACATTTTTATTTGTTAATCTTGTATTAGGGCTTGTTCAGACACGCGGGAATCGTGCGATTGCAAATTGCGCGTTTTGAAACCGCAGATTTGTGTCATGTGTTCAGACAGCCGCGGTTAATAAGCGATTTGTGCGTGCGAATAGTGCATCAGTTAATAAACGTCAGTTTGACAGTGATTAATGTGACAATGTCTTACATCCATTGTATTTGTTTTTAATAATGAGCATTTTCTAATCCCGGTATCATTAAAACCGAATTCAGAAATCGCATTTATGGCTCGGGACTGGATACACTGATATAGCTGCAATAAAATCAGTGAACTGTCAAACGTGATCATAAATTTAATACTACATATTTTGACATTGAAGATATTACTGTGCTAAGTATAAATGCTGTTCAAAAAGGACTACGGGATATGTCTGTACACAAGGGTGCTTCATAAAATGCTCGGAGTAAATCTTATGCAGCCGTTGTTATCTATTAATCATTGTTGAGTCGAGAGCAAATTGCCCCAATGACCAACTTGCTGCCCTCGTAGTCCAATGAACATGATACTGGCTTCTCATGCTACGGGTTTCTGGCTCGATTCCCGGTAAGGTCAATCAACCGTGTATCGCCTCATGGCCAATTGAAGTATTCAAAAATTAATTTATAATAATCGTTAATAATAGAAGAAATGATTGTGCAATAATGATTGAATATATAAAATAAATAAATGTACCTATCTGTATTTCAGAACAGGAATTTCCCGTACGTGGAGTACTCCAGGCCTGAACAGGGAGAGGAGGCGAGTGATGTCCAAGTTGTGGAGCCCGTGCTGCCGCCGGTAAGTTCACCTTTCACAATTATATCATTGCGTCTATTGGTGTGATTATACAGGGTGTTTCGAAGCTGAATGAATTTGCTGTACAGTAGAACCTCCAGAATTTTGATTTCTGGGGTATTATGCCGTGTTATTACGACCTTTCCGGCCGACGATTCGGATCCCATTCATCAGGGTCCATCATCAGGAATGATGTGTTGTGGTTAAGTATTGGTTTGCAATACTGTGTCGAAAGCAGGGTGAGAACGTTGTCAGTGTTGTTGTATGTTGTATTATTTGAATCTTGTGAAAATATATTGATTTATAGCTGAGGGTCCCAAAAGTGTGTATTACATATTATTATAATACAATTCATAAATGGTTACATAATTTACATTTTTTTATTTTGTTTTAATTTATACATGAAGGTAGTTGCTTCACTAGACAAGGTCTGTTCTGAAGCAACTACCTGTACAGTTTTTTTTAAAGTTTAAACATTAGCAAGACTACATATTAGAAATAAAATTTATATATTGCACATTAGAAATAAAACACAAACACAAAAATGACTATATATTAGAGTTATACTTTTAAACATTTTATATAAGGAATAAAAGGCTCCGCACATCGAATGTTCAAGCTCCATAATTAGAAAACGGATACATAAATTCAAAACTCCTCGCAGCTTCATGAATCTGTCTTCCAAAAATGGTACACTACGCACTCTTCAAAGCATTCTCAGCTATGCCAAGTGTGCATTACATACAAAATTGTGTTAGAGAGCCAATGATTTTCAATGGTGGCCCGTGCATGCTTTCAGGATCAGGAGCAGACCCAGCCGCAGCTGGAGAGCCGCTCCGTGGCGCGCAAGAGCACGGCTCGACCTGACCAGGTGACCACCGCCGAGAAGATGGACCAGCCCCCAACCCATCAGCTGCACGCTGACCAGGTCAAAAGCAAAGTTGTGGTGAGTTATGATCAATTACTGTTAATGAGTTTACAAAACATTGGGAGTGAAGTGTGACTAGTATTCGTTGACAGAGTTAAATATATTACAAGTTGTACAAAGAGATATTAAGCAATAGTGCATTAGTTATACATAATGACTGGACATTCTCTTTACAATTTTGTAATTCAAGATGTTTCATGATTTGATTGTGTTCTTTTAAGAGGAGTCTAACAGTTAAACTATGTGCAAAATCAAGTAAACATTTGTGTTTTGTCATTTTTTATGTAAATATTGCTAGACTGAAAAGTTATGATAGAAAGGGTATAATTGTCCGTCTTCTCAAATTAATTATAAGCCGGCACCTGTCAGTGTACAAAACTGCATACATCAATTGTGTCGGTCGTTGTAAGCATAAAATTGATTATATTTATATTGAACATTTCTTAATTACATCAGTACAGTTTTATCCCCATAATGTTGGCTTTTCATTCGTAAGAAAACATTCTGTGTACATAATGTACACAGTGTGTATTACACTGTGTACAGGACTTTAAATGGTGTGAGCACATAGCGAGTGTGGTTAAGAAGGCTAACTCTATTTTGTATTTAGTGAGAAGATCATTCCAACATCTGACAGTACTGTCAGATGTTGGAATGTTATGAATAGTGGTACCACTATTCATAACTATTTATAAGACATATGTGAGGCCTCTCCTCGAATATGCCTCTCAGATCTGGAATCCATATTTTGTTAAAGATATAGTTTTACTGGAAAATGTTCAGAGACGAGCCACAAAATTGCCCTTGGGTCTTAAAAACCTGGAATATGCGGAAAGGCTGAGAGTATTGAAACTGCCCACTCTTCAGGAGCGACGAGCAAGAGGTGACCTCATCGAGACATTCAAGATTCTATCGGGCTACTACAATATTCCTAATATGACAGATATGTTTGCATTTAACACTAATGTGGGCCTTCGAGGACATCATCTGAAGTTGAACAAGTCTCGGTTCTCGTGTAACCCAAGAAAGCATGCATTAAGCAATAGAGTGGTCAATATGTGGAACAGTTTGCCCGAGGATGTTGTGTCTGCAGCCAGTGTCAACCAATTTAAGAATAGGCTGGATATTCAAATGAGAGACAGTGATATGGGCCTATCAGCTTAAGCTGCCTGCCCATTATCAATAATAATAATAATAATTAATTTTATGGCCACTGCCTTTCAGTTAATGCTTTTATTTTCTTAAATATTATAAATAATATTCAATTTGTTACTTTTATATTAGAACAAAGTTATCTAAGTTATCGTCCTAGAAATATTGTAGTATAGCTTATACATTCTAATATAAATGAATAATAAAAATCCACATTTTCGCCAAAATATGCATTTGCAATGATTGTCCAGATTCCGTTGCAGCAGGATTGTAATCAGTGTCTTTCTGTCGGCAGTACTACTCGCCCAAGGTGTCCATTAAGCCGGCCAAGCTGGTGCCCCACACGTGCGGGCCGGACTGTCTCAACAAGGACGCCCTGCCGCTGCGCGACCTGCGCACCTACAACCCCCTGGCGCGACCACTGCTGTCGGGCTGGCAGAGGCAAGAAATTATTCAAAAATATATTTTTTTGTTTACTACTGTCTAAACAAATTGCACATTCAAAATGTTGAAATGCTATTGAAAGTGAATAGACACCTCATCTACCTCTCCACCCTTCTGTTTGTGCTCCGAGCTTTTGATGGTGTAGTTTGGACCAGTGTAATGGCAGTAAAACCATATTAATTCGAAATTCAAGCGACCCAAAAAAAAAAAAACATTTTGAAATTCAAAGTACAAATAAAGAAAATAACGGTGCGATTGCAAAATTTGCCAAAAATTTAAAACTCGTGAAAAAAGCCATTAATTCTGTGAAAAATATCTGTATTTTTGTATGTTTTGAGAAATCATTTTGAAAACACAATATTATGCTAATACAAAGATCGCAACATTTCTATTGGCATATTTGTTCACACATGTGAAGAAATTTAATTGTGTGAACTAAAATGTATTCATTTATGGCGCAAGGGGGCTAAATCATCGGGTTAATATTCTTGATATTAACTTTTTGGGACTTGAGATTTTTTCGCAGGACGAATTTCAAATTATCAGGTGTTCAAATTAACAGGGTTTACTGTATTTCAAAAATGTACAATTTGGCTTGAAATTTTATGCAGGAAAGGATAACCTTATACAGTAGAATCCCTTTAATTCAAAATTCAAAGAACCAAAAAGAATTTTGAAATCGCAAAGCGATTGTAATGTTTGCAAAAGATCATAAAACTTGTGAAAAAAGTGGTTAATTTCGTGAAAAATACAGTAGAATCTCTTAAATTCAAAATTCAAAGAACCAAAAAGAATTTTGAAATCGCAAAGGGATTGTAATGTTTGCAAAAGATCATAAAACTTGTGAAAAAAGTGGTTAATTTCGTGAAAAACATACTTTTTTGCATATTTTAAAAAATCATTTTGTTAACGGAATGTTTATTAAGCTAATGCAAAGATTCTGCCATTTCAAAAAGAAAAATAAGCAGATGAAATATTATTTACAAATTTATTATTCAAATATAGAAAATGTGATTTTATTAGAAAAGAGATGTAGAATACATAAAGAAAGAGATAAACATATTCTAACGCATTACGTATATTTTCTCCTGTACAGGCTTATTCTGAAGTATCGTGGTAAGCGCACAATCGTGTATCGCGCCCCTTGCGGGCGTCGCCTGCGCTCGGCCCAGGAGCTGCACCTCTACCTGCGCCTCACCAGCAGCCAGATGAGCGTGGACCTCTTCGACTTCGACCACTGGGTGCACTGCCTGGCCGAGTTTGTGCCCACCAAGTGCTTCGTCAGCAAGAGAGTAAGACTAACTCTAATACTACTACTACACCAGTTAAATTTCAGTATGACTTGACAATATGAAAGAGAATGGAAATAAAATATATATTTCCTATCACAATAATTATCATACTATTCAGATTTTAATATTTCATAATATTCTGTCAGATAAATATTTCATTTTGATATTTTTTCCCAAGTATATGTTTACTTAAAAGTCATGCTTTAGTGATGGTATTTTAACCGGTGACACATTAACTGTTATTTGAAATTTGTACCTGATTGCGTCAATGATTAGTAACTGATTTTTTGCAAGTCAACGGGTAACCATCTTTACTAAATAACAATAATATCTTAGTTATTTCTATTTTATTTCTATTTCTATTTATTTATTTAACGCCCTTATGGGCTTTTACAATATACAGAATAATTTTTTTTTAAAATAACATAAGACAGTTAAAATAAAAATACAGTTAAAAGTTACAATAATAATAGTTAAAAGGTAATAACAATAATAATAATAATACAGAAAAACATAAAAACATAAGATAAAATAATAATAAAGTTAAAGGTACAAATAATAATAGTTAAAAGTAAAATAGAAAGATTTATTGTCCATTTCCATTTCGTTGGGATGTAAACAATTGTATCAGCTTTGTCCTATAAACAGTTATACTATCAGCAAAAATGTCAGCCGCCTCTGCATGCTCATTCCCTAATGAGTGTAATCTGGGAATTACAGAGTTTGCTAATGCATTAGTTCTGACATTTCCACTATAATAGAACAATGCACTGTGTCTTGATGACCTCGATGGAGCATATAAGTCGATCAGACTAATAATCTGGGGGCAATCAATCAAACTATTTACGATCCTATAAAGAAATATTAGGTCTGTTACAGTACGTCTCACAGACAAGTTTAAAAGTTGTAAATAACTAAGGAGGTATTCATATTTGATATCTTCCAAGCGTATATTTAATTTGTAATTAATAAATCTTAAAAAAATTTTTTGGACTCGTTCAATTGCCTTTGAATGATTAACATAGTGAGGCGACCAAATGATCGAGTTATATTCAACCTGAGGTCTGACAAGAGAAGTGTAGAGGACTTTATAAGTGCGCAGGTCTGTAAAGTTTTGTGCAGTTCTTAAAACAAATCCCAACATTTTGAGACCTTTATTAGTTATCAAGTCAATGTGGGGAATGAATGATAATTTAGCATCAAAAATTACTCCCAGGTCACTTATCTCCTCAACTGATACAAGGTTTACATCATTAATTTTGTAGGTGAATTTAATAGGAATCTTTTTTTTTGTAAAAGTAATAGATTGACACTTGGAGATATTTAGATGAAGTTGATTGTTGGTACACCATTTGAACAGGGAATCCAAATTTGATTGTAGTTTCATACAATCGGACATACTTTTCACTGATCTAAATATTTTCAAGTCATCGGCAAATATCAGAAATTGTACATCATCAAAAATGTCAGCAATGTCATTTATAAAAAGGATGAACAGGATAGGTCCGAGGTGCGAGCCCTGCGGGACTCCACTCAAAGCAATGAATTATTCTGATAATGAAGAGTTAATCTTTACTGAAAGGCTTCTATTGCATAGATAGCTACCTAACCATTGTAATAATTTACCATGAATGCCCAATCTTTGGAGTTTATCCATCAATATAAGATGTGATACTTTGTCAAATGCTTTAGAGAAATCTGTATAGATTGAGTCTACCTGGTTTCCCTTTCCCAGTTCATTGGATATGTAATTTTCATGTAGTAATAAATTAGTAGCTGTTGACCTACCTGAGAAAAAACCATGTTGGAAAGGTGATATTACGGGTTTCATTTGGTACATTATATTATTCAGTAAGAGTTTTTCAAAGAGTTTTGGTATTGATGATTGAATACAAATAGGTCTATAGTTTTTGATATCACTTTTAACACCCTTTTTGAAAATTGGCATCAGGAAGCTACTTTTCCAGACATCAGGATAGCAGCCTGTACTCAAAGATAAGTTAAATAAGAGATATAACGGATAGTTATCAACTATCGATACAATCAGATGCAAATCTCAAACAACTGTACCGAAAATAACCGTTTAAACTAATAAAACCAGTTAAAATAATAGTTTAACCATCCTTATCATGCTTCAACATTCTCACTTCACGTACCTGGTAAGCATGCACAGCGCAGTATCAGAGAACCTGATATCTCCTATGTGAATCTTATACACATCGAGGGTAGAAAGCCAAAGGGCATTAGTGATTATTTCCGACTTTACTTGAGAGCAAAAGAAAGTTCTGCCAATCTGATTTTGTCGAGGTTTATTTTATCAATAAACAATTTCCATATTTGTTAATCCAAAACATGCATGGAAATCGTTTAGTAATAAAATAAATATTGACAGAATCAGACAGACGAAACATTATTTTGCTCTTCTGTAAAGTTTGAAATAATCACTAATGCCATTTTGGCTTTCTACCCTCGATATAATGATTTGCATGGTTTTTTGTCTTAGTTGTCCTTGCTGGTCCTACCTATAATGTAATTTCGTGGAACTACTATGCGAAATCTTCTGTGAATAGTTTTCTGGGGTATTCTCTCTGGGTATTCAGGTATACCCAGAGAGGTATTCTGCCTTGTATGTGTGGCCAGAGAGGTCACATATACACGGCAGAATACCCCAGAAAACTGTACACAAGATTCTGAACGGCCGTGAAAACATAAGGAGATTTTTTACTGTGCGAAAGTCGTGTTCATTATTTAAAAAATTATCAGATGTTACAACGCTACACTCGTTTAACAGGATCTCTCCCACGGAGTGGAGGCAGTCCCTGTGCCGTGCGTGAACTACTACGATCACTCCCTGCCCGAGTTCAGCTCCTACAGCACGCGCCGCATCCCCACGCAGGGCGTGCACCTCAACCTGGACGAAGAGTTCCTGTGCGGCTGCGATTGCACCGACGATTGCCAGGTCGGTTATTATTTATCCAGATTACACTTTCCTCTATCTATACACAAGTAAAGCGCACTTCTGATTCAAGTCTTCATCGTGTTGTGTACCTGTTGCAGGACAAAACCCGCTGTCAGTGCTGGCAGCTGACCCTGGAGGGGGCGCAGCTCATCTGCTCCCAGCAGGACCGTGTCGGCTACCAGTACAAGAGGCTTCTAGACCCCGTACCTACAGGAATATATGAGTGCAATTCTAGGTACAAACATTCCTAATTGTTGATGGGCATCTAAATATTTTACTTACATCCAAATAATAGCTTCAGTTCTGGACAGTATTATTAAGGCTAAGTGATTGTGATTTTAGATAGCTTTGTCTCTGTGAGACTTCTATGATTTTTCAATATTAATGATTATTTTATGTTATTTATTGAATTGGCGTTAACTTGTGGAATGACATTATAATTATATATAAATATATCACTTGTCTAAGACCACTAATGACTGTAGGAATACACGACTAGTTTCGACAACTGCAGATGTTGTCATCAACGGTGATTATATAAACTATATAATCACCCGTTGATGACAATACCTGCAGTTGTCGAAACTATTTGTGTATTCCTAAACTCATTAGTGGTCTTAGATAAGTGATATATTTATATATAATGATTATTTTGGCTATACAGCCTATATTTTTGTTTTAAAAATGTTGTTCACAGCTTTCACACATTTGTTCGATTGGGTTATTGTCGCTTTTAGCTCAATTGTGTTCGAGTTGTTGACATTCACTCCGAGATACTTTCAAATTTTCAACTACATCGTTCTCCAACTGTTGCGTGATTTAATGACAAACATTTGCTGTGCGTAAACTTGAAAAAGTTTTTTCCTGACATTATTGACAGGCTTTCTACCAAGTATAAACCAACAATATTCCCGCACACATAGCCAAAAATCAAACCTCCTTACTGGCCAATTGGCCCGGTCTGGGCCCCTCTGAATTATTCTACTCCCCAAAATTAAGAAAGACACTGGCTGTAACCCGTCGAAAATGATGGAACATTGGTTTGCGTCTTTGCAAAGCTCTAGTATATGTATTTATAATATCTCTTTGACGATCCGCGGAGAGGTGGCGGTGCAACATGCGTTAAGCAGCCGGTTCGGATTTGCCAGCCCGGGGTTCAAGCCCCATCTCTGGCCGTTTAATTAGTTTTATTGGCGTGAATTCGAACGAAATTACGGATATTACAAGGAGTTAAGGACAGACAGACAACGAAATTATTATGTTTGATGAAGAGTGAAGGTGGAAAGGTGTACAATGCGCGCTCTAAACACCATCACTGAAAATGAATACTGCTTCCTATAATGGAAAAGCGTTGACATTGCTTTGGGAGGGGAACAGTGTACGAAATAATGAATATGTTCTGTACATAATAAGTTTTTTATACAAATCTAATTATCAGTTTCTGTAATATTTTGTGTCTAAAATGAAATGTTTTCATGAATAGTTCTATTTACCAGGTGTAAGTGTGCAGCTACGTGCTTAAACAGGGTGGTTCAGCATCCTTTGCAGCTTAAATTACAGGTAACCTCGTTTACTTATATATATTTATTTTTTAAATACTTCTTAAATATTGTATTCACTATATATATATTTAGAAACTGTTTAGTTTGTGGAATGAAAAAGTTTGTTGGTTTATGTTTGTTTCTCACTAGAGATATGCTCCGGGAGCGAGTGAAGAACATAAAGCAAGTGAAATAAGGAACAAAGAAACTACCAGTAATAACTAAAAAGTCTACCAGATGCTACGGCAGAAACCCGACTGGCTTTGTGACGTCACGCGTCTCCGTAGCACAACTTCCTTAACAGACGCTAGCGGGTCTGCGGGTCAGTTTTTTTAAATAAAAATACAATAGAACTGCGATGGCTGTCAGCTAGCGGGTACACAGCACAGGGTTGCCAGATATTTATTATCCTAGTTATCAAAATTGTATTTTCTTTTCTTTGGTGCCTTGTGCTGTGTAAATAAGTATGTAATAAACATTAACCATGTAATTAAATAATAGGATACTTACCTCGCCTTTTGATAAGCCAAGCTTTTTTTTTCACGTTACTCTCACAAAATGATTTCAGGTGTTTAAGACCTTCAACCGGGGTTGGGGTATCCGGGCCCTTAATGACGTATCACGGGGCACCTTCCTGTGTATCTACGCGGGCAATCTGCTCACCGACGCCGTGGCTAATGTGGTATGTGTTTATCCCACATTCTGTTTGACCTACTCAGGGTAGTGCTACAAAGTAGTTTCTAGCTGTAGGAATGAAAATATGATCATTTTTGATATGTAATCAATCATCTTAAACTCGAGTATTCAAAAATATGTATGTGGAAAATGGTGACCAATTATGTCAGATACGTCATACTTGTTACTACAAACGTTACTAGGGTATCTCGTGGCTAATAGCAAAAATTTCGGTAAGTCTTCTTCATTCAACTTTGGATGAAATGTCGACAGTAAAGGAGACAAGATCAAAGTTTGCATCCTCCTTTTCTCAATATTCCTGACCTGTTCTGTAAAACTTTGGAGTATCCGGATGTGATCAAGGATCAACCATTGGGGGGACTCCCAATGTTCAAAGGGTACTAGATGACGCCCTCCCATGATTTCATAAATTATTCAAGCACCATTCGTTAGATGGTGCTCTAACACTGTTAGTCTAGTCACGTATCTCCATAAGTATTGATTTTAGGACATTGTTGCTGAAAATTATTGACTCATGATTTAAGCAGGAATCTGTCTGAAAAGTAAATATGTAATATATATATGTGATATGTGTTGAATTGATTGATAATTGAACTGGTTGTAAAGCTCAAGTGTCTCGCAGGACGGAGTGAACGAGGGTGACGAGTACTTGGCCGAGCTGGATTACATTGAGGTGGCCGAGAAGCTCAAAGAGAACTATGAATCCGATGTTCCCGATGAGGATAAGGAAGATTCTAAGGTCAGTTCTGTTTTGATGCCAAAATATTAAATTATTTAAAATAAATCTTTTAATTAATTTTGCCTGTTTATGTGTTTATTTAACCAACCGGTTTTGAAAGCTGTTATTTTCTTCATTTTACTTAAAAACATTCAACTTAAAAAGGACAAACCTGATTTTTATCAAAAGTTTAATAGTTTTTCCTTAAGTGATACGAAAAGCCTAAAAAAATCTTGAATATTTAATACTTACCATGTATTGATTTACATAATTTTGAAGTTGGAAATATCTGAAAATATTTTATTTTCATCAAATGTATTTGGGTGTATGGAAAAATAGTAAAAATTGTGTAAATGTTGTGAATACAGTCAGATTCGGAAGAAGAGACAAATCAGCGGCCGCCGACCAACCGGGACGGGAAGACCGGCGCCCACGGGGAATCCGACGAGGAATTCACTCCTGGGTCCTACGTCCGGAAAGGGAACCCGGAGGACGACAGGTAACTTCTTGGTCAAATGTCGATGTTTACGCTTTTTTTCAGTTCTATGTCATTATCACAGGTTGAATAGACTGTCATTCTTTCTTTGGTGTAGAACTTATTCTTTTTTAAGAGTAAAATTTTAGGTTGCAATGATTTTCATTGCAACCTAAAATTATTTTCATACCATGAAGTCACAACTCGCCGATCAGCAGTTTTTCGAGAGATATTTAACCATTAGCAACTCTTAAAGTGAAGATATCAAGTCATTTGAAAAGTCAATGTTTTCATTTTATTTAATAACTTATATTAAATTTTTTAATATTAACATTTAATATATATTAATATTTAATATATATTATTAATATTTAATATTTTTTACTTCCTTTCTTTTAACTCATGGTGTCTGCTTGTCTGACGAAAAAACTTTGGATCGATTTTTAACCCTTTTCCCGTGATCCAATCGAGCTGAAACTTTGCAAGTAGACTCGTGGCGACAATCAAGAAGATCTATCAAATTTTCGTTAAAAAAAATAATAATTATAGTATAATTTTGGATTTTTCAAATTTTTAATTCCGACGCATATGGTAGACACGAAACCCGAAAATGAGAAAGAGGGGGTATTGTAAAAACTTGGTTTTTATGGATTATTTTTTTTTAGGAAGTTAAGTTAAATTTGAAATTATTATTATTGGGGATTGCATTTTTTGATTTGGGATAGCGCTCCGTTCTGTTTTCCTTTGGAATATTTGTGATGGCAAGTCTCAATTATTTGAAATGTTTCAGTATAAGAATGCGAACGCGACGACAGCTCAAGAAAAAGGACAAAGAGGACGACTCGACCAAAAAGCCAAAAGCTCCTCAAGTCGAAAAAGAGGAGAAAGAAAAGGAGATTCAGGAGAAACCAAAGGAAACTTTAGACAAGATAAAGGAGAACCCGAGCGAAGCTAAGAAGGTCGGCTCCGCTGACAGACAGAGCAAGGATTCGGACGGGATGAACAGCGAGGGGGTCGCGCCCGTGGTGGACGAGTTCATCACCATCAGCGACGATGAAGAAAGTGAGTAAATTACGACACATTAACTAAAAAAAAAAACCTTCGTGAACTTGATAACAAATTTTATGACACTACCTTTACAATCCGGCTTGCCTACTATAGGCTTCGCCTGAGAATTGGATTCTCATACATATCCATTTCATATTACCTAATATTCTATTGAAAATGTTGAAAAAATTTATGCTTGCAAGAAAGAAAACAAGACAATTTATATTCAAGAACACATTCTTATTGTGAGTTGCAATTTTTTCAGAATAAAGTTCTGTGAAATTTAAAACCAAATTAATTAATCAATTAGAAAAACATACAGAATAATCAAATCCGCAAAAAAGTATTTGGCTGCTACCGGGATTCAAACCGCGGATCTCCTCCTATCCGGGGCAATGTAGGTCCCAGGACATATAATATGTGTGTTGTATCAAATGTGTCCAAAAATAAAAAATGAATTAAACGGTTAATTCTGGCATCCTCTAGCGGCAGGAACACAAAGTAATTTGTGCCTACCGTATCAGAAAAAGGGGATTGCTCTAAAAATGGATAATAAATGTTAATCAATTAATAAATGAGGCTTACAGATAAAGTCGATATATTCACGGAAATATACAAGGCCGCTATAGCGTAATTGGATAACGCACTTGTCCGGGATAGGTTTGAATCCTGGTAGCAGGCAAATATTTTTTCGTGGATTTGATTTTTCTGTATGTCTTTCTAATTGTTTAATTAATTTGGTTTTAAAAGACAATTTATTTTGTTTCAGTAAAATTCAAGACTCTTTTTTTCATGTTGATAATATGACATTATTTGACAGTTAATTAGATATTTCAAATCTTAATATCTGCAAATGAAATGAATTTGACATTGACAAATGACATTGCGTCTTGAAAATAATCGTGTTGGCCTAAAAATTCCACAAATGATAAAATGTGTATACCACGATGCCAGAGTGCACCATTCAAGAGTTTTTGCTGCTTCAAACAAACTGTTTTCCATTGTGTTCATCATTAAGATAATTTCAATTTCATATAAAAAATATACATATACAGGGTGTACCGGAGCTAGCAGCAGAAACTTGGCCGGTAGATTCCTGACTATGTTATGAGTCTAAAATGTTCAAACAACCATGACCTAATATCAATATTTATCGAAGTTTGCATTTTTTTTCAATATTTCGGACTTATTTCTTGCAAAAAGTTGAACTATCATTGCAGCAACTTATATTGATTATGAAAAATTCATTTGCTTCAATATAACTTAAATAAAATAATAAAAATCTTGCAAAAGATCTTTTTTCAATTTTTGCAAGGTTTTTATCATTTTATTCGACTTGTATTAAAGCGAATCAATTTATCATAATCGACATGAGTTACTGTAATGATAGTTCAACTTTTTGCAAAGAATAAGTAAGAAATATTGATAAAAAAATGCAAACATTGATATTGCATATCTCCTTAACTATTGATATTAGGCCATGGTTGCTTGAACATTTTAGATTCATAACATAGTCAAGAATCTACCTGTCAAGTTTCTGCTGCTAGCTCTGGTACACCCTGTATATATTTTTACATGACTTAATTATCAATGTCTTGGCCACACATAAAAAAATTCCTCATAGTTCATTTTAAGATTTAATTTTATATTTTTATTTGATTCCAATGTATTTTTAGTGAAAGCATTAACGAAATCAATTTATTATCTTTGAAGGTATGAGGGAGCCTTCGAGATTTGCCGCCCCCGAAGGTCTGAACGATGACGAATATGTTCCCAGGCACAGGTCAGTGTCATCCGTCTTTCGTCGTTATCCTCGGAATGTGCAGACGTTTTATTTGACTTGTGTATAGAAGCGGATGAATTTTTATTTTTCAGTATATTATATTACTGTCGTGAAAGTCTATCGTTTTACAAAAGAAGTCAGTCAGAAAGATAAAACAGTTATTTCCTTACCAATGGTCACGTTCATGAGATGTGCGATTGATTTTCAGATCTGTGCGCAGTTTCTTTGGTAAAGACGAAGCTTGCTACATCATGGACGCCAAGGTGCAAGGGAACCTGGGCAGATACCTCAACGTAAGTATTGTTTACCTCTGGACTTTGTTAGGCTTCATTTGGCTCTGACTGCAGTGTTGTGGATGTAATACGTAATAGGTATTTAATATTTGACATTTCAAATTTGACAATTATTGCTTTTTATTTATTTTTAACAAATCTAATTTTTTGGCAATTTTTGGATTCTTTATTTAAATGCTGCGCTATCATCTTATTGTACTTAATTCTAAATAACTATCATGTCAAGTACTGTGCAGCATTACGGAACCGGGTTGTTTGATTGGTGGAGAACGTAAAAATCTATGCTTTAAACAAAATTTTACTTTAATCCAACTTGATACAAGCGGGTCTTAAGGAAGGTCAATACCACACTGACTACATTGACACTGAACAAATTGTGCTGTTAACATGTTAGGCTGTCAAGCGGTGGCGAACAATTCAAATGCTGGCGTCAAAAGAGACAATGTATTACAGTCTTAAGGAATTTAAAAAATGCAATTAATTTATTCCTATCTACAAAGAGAGGGTAGTACATATAAGTATTTTCATTTAAAAAAGACAATGGAATTAATATGTGTAAGCCGTTTCGTTAGTACAACAATGTGCCTCGTACGCTTGGCTTACACATACTAATTCGATTGTCTCTCTTAAGTGGAAAGAGATCTACTTTTACATATTGTCCCTTTACAGGTAAAATCCACTATTTGCAATATTTGCCGAAATGAGTTATAAATATGAATTTTCATATTTTTCCCATCTTTATTGCAGGTAAAAATGAGTGAGTGAATATTCCGTGCCTATATATTATTATTTGGTGGTGAAATTCATAATTTTAACGTTTTCAGTAATTTCAATATCACATGTTTAAACCTCATTATCTCAAAACTCCTCCAATGTCAGTTAGTGAGTTTAACCTCTATAGGGATGATATATGCTTTTTAGTTCAGACATCTTACAGTACTTTTTAACTGTTTTGTGTGGGAACAATAGAAATGTATATTTCCACAAGATTAAAATTTTATTTTAGCATACTTGTAATAAAGCAAATTAAGTTATAAAATTCCATATATAAAATACTTAGTCAAATATTTAAAAAAAGATAAAAGTATTTTTTTTAAAATGCAAAATTTTTTTCGGTGTTACATTTCTACTCAAAATTTGATGAAGAGGATCTCCTGACATTTAGACCAGCTATGTGATTGATATTCTGTTGCATTATTTAGCCAATTCCATCATAACTATAATGTATAGCTAATGGGGTGTTGTCATGTTGCAGCACTCGTGTTCCCCGAACGTGTTTGTACAAAACGTGTTCGTTGACACGCATGATCCTCGCTTCCCGTGGGTGGCCTTCTTCACACTGAACCACGTACGCGCCGGTACGGAGCTCACGTGGAACTACAACTACGACGTTGGCAGCGTGCCGGGCAAGGCGCTCTACTGCGGCTGCGGCGCCTCCAATTGCAGGGGCCGTCTGCTGTAAACGCGTGGAATATCTCAGTAGTTGATTTTTAAATGCCTTTCGTGCGGCGTCCTATACATGTATATGTTAAGTCATAATTTAGAATAGCTGATTTTTTGTCATTGCCACAAGTTAGTGCCCTAGAAAAAAAATCATTTCTGATGTGTCGTGACAACGCTCTCCACGTAAACTAAGACATTTACTAAAAAGCAATTTAACAGGAGACCTATGTCGGGCTTTCTTCTGAAAAAATGAAATATATATTTATTTTAATTTTGTACCGCAGAGTATTTTCTGTTTATTGGTACTAAAAAGTCAAAAATGCATTTTTGGTAAATGTCCGTATTAATGTTGGGACCGTCGATATGACAGCATCATTATTGGTAATAGTTGCCAAAAGAATATCTTCGCAATTAAGAGGAACTCGTGAATATTTATATGTAAGTGTATTTTTAAAATAAGTAATTTTTTATTTATGAAATAATTAAATCTTGGATGTTAAATAATAATGAACAGATCCACAGTATGAGGTTTTTGGCTCATAATTATGCGTCTAATTAATCCTAGCCATTTTTAAAAGGGATTCGTCAAACACGCTATGTGTATTTTCAAGAAAAAAATCAATAAAATCACAAAAAAATTGTTAATTAACTTACACAAATTAAAAAATCACAAATAAAAATGATTAAAAAATAATACAAAAAGGAAAAAACTTTATATAGCATGTAAATTCACGCATTTCAAAATGAAACAAAAATAAAACTGTTTGCAAAAATAATAAACAAAGAAAAAATCTTTTTACAACTCAAAAACGGTTACTTAAAAGTATATTTTCAATGGCAGTCGCAATATAATAGTACACATTCAAGCATCGTGCCATTGGATCGGCATTTCTGACTTTTTCAAAAGTCAAAGTGGGTACCGAAAAAAAAGGGTTAATAACGCCACGTGTCAAATGGGTACGGAGAATATCTCATATGTGATTTGGTTCCTTATTGTTTAACGCTGTCCATTTATGACTTTTTAAAGAAAGTTGACGACGACGATGGTATTATATATTACAAATTGTTGAGTCTCAAGTGCTAATGGTGGTATTTATTACATTACCTTCCCGAATATCCTAGTTGTATTTTTGTTTCGTCAGATAATTAACATATTCTGATAAAGAAAAACCTTTTTCTTTCGAGTTTATGTTTTCTTGTTACAATTTAATAATGATCCGTACTGTGGTATATTAAGGCTGGTCACCCTGAACCAGACGCACATTGGGGAGGGGGTAGCTTTATAAGGAGCTCTCTTTCTTTTTTCACTTGCCACGGGTACTATACTTACTTATTATTACTTACTTGGAAGAATAAGAAGATATATAAATAAAAATACAAGTTTATTAATATACAATACCATGATTCTCCCGCACATAGATTATCGTTCCAGTATTTTATTTATAAGCAACGAAGGAATGCTAAAGAAACTACAAGTAGTACAAAACAGAGCGATAATAATATTGAAGTGTAACAGGAGAACTAAAATAACAAAACGGTTGAATGCCCTAGGACTAGAAACCGAAAAATCAAAGAATAAAGTATGTACAGTAAAACCCCGTTAATTCGAACCTCGATAATTCGAAAATCGCCGTAATTCTAAATTTTTAAACCTATTTATCCCAGATTGTGAATTTCATAGTAAATTAACCCCTATAATTCGAAAAACCCGGTAATTCGTAATTCAAAATATTTTTTAGCCCCTTGCGCCGCAAATCAATACATTTTAGTTTGCGTAATTCGAATTTTTTTTTAAATTTTACGAAATTGAAAAAATATTTCGAGTTTTTTCGCAAGTGAGAAGAACAAATATGTCAACATCGGGTACTTTGAAATGTCGCGATATTTGTATTAGCATAATATACATAGCGTTTTCGAAATGATTTCTTGAAATAACAAAAACAGACATTTTTCCAAAAATTAATGGCTTTTTCACGAGTTTTACGATTCTTGGCGTATTTCGCAATCAATTCACGGTACCTTATGGAATCCCCCTTTTCTATACATATTGTATCGCGATCCCTAAAATTGGGGAATCCTGTGTATGCTTTCTTCAGTTGGCTGCCTTGATGCGCGCGGATAGTTTAGTTTGCGGCATTTGCGGCATCATACCTAAACACGTTTTAAATTGTTTTTCATGTTTTTAAATTTGTCTTTAGTTCGTTTGTCTTATCTTATTGTTTCACCTGTTTATTGACAATTGTATTTCTAGTAACCGTGCATTGTTGGTTTGAGCCGGAAAAAAGGCGGAATCAAAAGTTAAACTCGTGCGAAGATTGAAGAAGCGTTCCATAAATTGAAGTATAACTAAACACGTTTGATTATGGCCATCCATCCATGGAAAAAAAGGTTTTTTCGCAAGTGAGAACAGCAATATGTCAAAATGCCGCAATCTTTGCATTAACATACTAAATACCGCGTTTTCAAAGTGATTCCTTTACATATAAACATGAATTTAACAAAATTAACGGTTTTTCAAGAGTTTTACGATTAATGGCGAATTTCACAATCGCACCGCAATTTTTTTTGTACCTAAGATTTCGAATTAATGGGGGCCCCTATAATTCGATATTTATTTTTTGGGTCCCTTGAATTTCGAATTAACGAGGTTTTACTGTATAATGTAATGGTGCAAATATTTAAAATTATACATGGATTAGTACCCAAATACTTTGATGACAGGGTGAAGCTGAATAAGGATTTTCATTCCTACAATACAAGCGAAAGCGACAACATAAGACTACCAAAGAAAAAGAAAAACATCTCACAAAATTGTATGATGTATAAAGGTATAAAAATCTTCGATAGCTTGCCAAAGGAAATTCAAAACATGGAGAATATAAGGAAGTTTAAACTGAAGTGCAAAAATTTTAGTATAAAAACTTCAAAATGATTAGAATATGCAATATGTCTCAGGAAATCATGTATTAGCCCACACATTATGTGAGGAACTAAATTATTAAAATAAATAAATAAAAATAAACTATGAAAATAAAATGCCCAGGTACCCAGCGTATCATGACAGAGATGGGCTTTTAGTATATTCATTCCTTAAAATTAACAAACGAAATATTAAAAGATATTTATAATTCTTTCCCTGTCATATCTTTACTAATCGAAGATTCTAAATTCAATATCCGTTTCATTGAAAAAAATGCAGTCAAAATATAATCGTGCGGTACCGAACAAAAATGCCTATTGAAATAATCCCATCACTATTTCCTTAAACGTAAGCAAAAAAGGGTTCCATATTCTTATGAAAATATCATAAAATAAGTACTAAGAAGTGCTAAAATTTAATGTGTATACAGACCAAAGTATATATTAGGTCCTTACATATGAAATTGGCGTTTAGTATGGGAGGAACATAAAGCCGATTTTTTTTTATTATAATATATTTATTTAATCAAAGTATGTACCATTGCTATCTATGCACTTTTGCCATCTCATAGGTAGTTCATCGATCCCTTTACTAAAAAAACCATTCGGACGGGAATCAATAAAATCTTTGAAGGCGGTTTGGACTGCCCCATCGGAGTTGAATTTTTTCCTTTGCAAGAAGTTATCCAAATTTCGAAAAAATGGTAATCTGTTGGGGCAAGGTCCGGAGAGTACGGTGGATGTCTTAGACATTCCAATTGAAGCTCCTCTAATTTGGTAGCCGTCTGTTGTGCAGTGTGTGGTCTAGCGTTATCATAAGGCAGCAGTGGCCTAGAGCGATTAACCAGCCTCGGTTGTTTAGCAGCTAGCTTTTCCATCATGGTTTTCAGTTGCTGACAATAGACATCTGCCGTAATCGTCTGGCCAGATTTAAGAAAGCTGTAGTGAATGACACCAGCACTAGTCCACCAAACGCTCACAAGTAACTTTTTTGGAGTCAATTTTCGCTTGGGTCATGGTTTGGCTGGTTCGGCAGGGTTCAGCCATTGCGATGAGCGCTTCCGATTATCGTACAGGATCCACTTTTCATCATAGGTAATGATTCGATTTAAAATCCCTTCATTATTGTTCCGGTTGAGTAATGCAACGCAGCAGTCAACGCGCGTTTGTTGATTTGCTTCACTCAATTCGTGAGGTACCCACCTTTCAAGCTTTTTCACCTTACCAATTTGCTTCAAGTGGATTAAAACAGTTTTATCACTAACACCGCAGCCTGCAGCTAACTCGAATGTGGTTTGCGATGGATCCTCTTCCACAATAGCCTTCAATTCTTCATTATCAACTTTGGTCTCCGGCCGTCCACGGGGCTTGTTCTGCGGGTCGAAATTTCCAGAACGAAAACGTTGGAACCAAAAACGCACTGTGTTTTCTTTTGCGGCACCGTCGCCATACACATCATAATCCTTCGAGCCGTTTCTGCAGCACTGGTGCCACGGTGGAACTCGTACTCGTAAATAACGCGATATTTCAAGTTTTTCATTTTGTAAACTGAGTGACGCAAAGAAAAAAACAATTGAGGAAAAAAAAAAAGAATTATAATTTTCAAAACACAAATACATGAGTAAATAGCTGTATAAATTTGGATTTGGAATTCCTAACCAAAGAGAAGATATTTGAGATCAAATTTGCCAGTACGGCAAAACGCCAATTTCATATGTAGGACCTAATAATA